>JAHPZR010040705.1:30000-42500 GCA_019787425.1 Platygyra sinensis | reverse complement strand
TCCACATCCTGATATGTCTTTCTAAGGTATTTGTAAGTTTCTTCCGTGAGTTTATTTTCCTTGTCCACATGGAAATCAACAAGCAGTAAATACCCATTTGGTAAGTTATCAGTCCAATTTTCTCCATTTGGTAGTTTCCACAGTTTCCACTCCTTTCTCCAACTCCCCTTCAAATATTCGATATCAAATGTAGAGCAATCTTTTACTGAGATCACGTTTCCTATCACAAGAGGCTTCTTGTAGCCTTGAATGTGAACAGCTACTATAAATACATTCTCACGCAACACTTCGAGGGGGTTTTGCACCCTGCTGACGCGAACACCCAATGTTTGCGGATTATCGACCGGACGACCGGAATATACCTGAAAGGAAAGAGCAAATGACTACAATGTTACGTTGTACCACAGGCCCCGCAGACGTTGAATATGATTAATACGTGATATTAGTCTGTTGACGATTGCGTTACGATTTGAGCCGTTTATAAGACAAGGTATGAGAATGCTTCGAAAGTGGAAGTGGCCCTAAATGCTATCTGTAGAAAACGATTTCAATATTGCTATGCAACTACTTTTTGGCACCAAAATACACATCATTATTTTGTTTCACTATTAGAAAAAAAGTCTTCTAGTGAAAAATAGTCTGTTTTCAATCTAAAACCTTCCTCCCAGTGACCTAAAAGGTCACTAGAAAGAGAGCTTCCTCGTTTCTTTACCAGATCAAGAGCAAGTGGGTTCTGTTTTTATTAATTTGCTCGAAAATTAACTTTATGGGTGCTCTATGTCCGCAGTATAAAATAATATTTATTAACAATTAATTAATACAGAATGAACTTTATATAGGCACCGCACTTATATAGATTACGAAGGCCGTGCGTGACGAATTAAAGATTGTCTACGTACTTTGAAGTTCATCAGATCTCCACATAATTCACCTTTACAGTATTTTTTTTTTGTTATACTTTGCAGAAGACAGTCACGCTATTGAAATGTGGCTTTATGGTTAAAAATCTACCTAACCCTCAGAGCTGGCTAACAAAACATATTTGAAGAAACACGAGTGCTAGATGTCAATGTTTTAGATTACCCATTTCCGGTTGCGATAGCATAAAAGAAAGGGTTAGAAAAGGAAAACAAAGAGCAGCGATAGCTTATTCAAATGAGTGGTACAAACACCCGGGTACAAACATGGTTTTGCTCTTTGAGCTCAGCGTAAACCAAGCGTTAGATTGGCGATTTATACCGCTCTTCTGAATCGCTTGGCAGCTCGTAATCGACATATCATATTTTGAATTGGATGGGATGCTTAGATTTCATAAAATTTAAGAAAGAATATCAGAATATCGGTCATTTAGTGATTTGCAGAGGGTCGTACAGGGTTTCCGTGAAACGTGAATTTAGGAAATCATTCTTCGTGACTCGTGAACTGAACTTTTTGCGTGACCTGTGAAGAACCTGAATTTTTAACCGATATTCGTGATTTTACCCACTCCATTGTTTACAAGCAAGTCCTTCGAATGGTTAGAGCCTGCTATGCAGAGTAACTTTGGTCGGTGCGATTTGCAATATGGAGCCATTCCCGATTTTGCTTTGTTGAAACACTGCAGCCTTAACACACTTGAGTGTTTCTAGTGTAGGAACAGGTTATTAAAAAGAGCATCTTAGTTTCTTATTTTCGTGACTCGGGAAAACGAATTTTTTTATCCGTCGGATCCGTGGTCCTCTATTTTTTTTCGGTTCGTGAATCGTGCCAGAGGGGGACCCCCTCTTCCCTGTATGACCGACTGACGGTCATTTAGCCACAGCGTACAATTAAATTCTAAGCTAACGCTATTTGGAAAATTCCGGATTCTTTTGGCAGCAATATAGCGGGCCTAGACATAACATGAAGATATTTAATATAATGCGCAGGCTGTAGATGCAACCTACAGAGGCAAGCGTTTTTTTTTAGAACTGCTTCTACTGACAACTACAGTGTATCACAACTAGTTAGCAATCATATCGGCCCCTATGCTGGTCTCTGAAATTATACAGCCATAAACTAAGTAAGTAAAGTTAAGCCATGAACAAGAAGAAAATCAGTTTTTATACACAACAAAATTCATTGCATTGATATCTAATTAGAAGCTTACATAAACTTGACTAACCCCGTACTGAAGATCCTCCTTCATCGTCCGAACTTTCTAAAGGAAAACGACCAGTATCCTCGTCTCCGTCTTGGTCAGCAGTATCTAACGGTCTGTCTTCTTCATTTTCTGTTCGCTGAAATGCTGCAGTGCATGGCAGTGACTCGAAATTTTCGCTTGTGTTTTAAAGGACTGGTTTCGCCGCGTTCACTGATTTGCTCAAATAATTCGCTTGTCGGAGGGCTATCAAAGTTCTTTCCATCGTTTTTTGTTTTCGTCCTCCCCCGTGACTTCAGCATCGGAAGCCTTTAAACAAGGTATGGCTACTGCTCGATATCAAATCAGCACATTAGATTAGATAGACTACGTGGCCTTTTCTCTCTTCATGCCCTCAGTTAAACCATTGCAACTTGGCTTTCTCTTCGTTTCCTTACTTTCAGCGAAAGATATATCGTGTAAGTCTTGTCTCTGAATCACTAAGAACTCGGAATGTCATATATTCTTTTTGTAAAATATAATTGGAACTGAGACCGACATTTCTCGCGTGTTCTACATAACTTGTGGTACCGGTAATTTCCCTTTGGTCAGTCTTAAAATATCGGTATGTCAACGACGATATGATAACTTTAACCGCAAGTCACGTTTCCCGTTTTTTACTAATGGCCCCTTTGTTTGGCATACATTCGGCAATACAATAGTTCTCTATTGCAATATGATCGATAATGGGAATTCTGTTGTGCTGCACATTATTGAGTTAACCTCTAGTCCGTTCATTCAACTAAAAACAATATACAGTCTACTATAATGTCAGCAACCCGGCGGAGTTTAGGTCCATCTGAAATAAAATGGTGTCTTGCACGAGAAGAGGATGGAAAGTGTTCATTTTCAAGAACAACAGACAACTGAAGAATAGAGAAGGCCAGGATTTCGGAGAAGTTTCTAACATCTCTATCTCTCGCGTGAACAGACGTTAGTGACCAAAAGTTGAAGGTAATTTCTTTAACATCGTTTCTTTAGTCAGTTCACCTTTGGGATTAATGACTTGTTACCACAAGCATGCTTTTATGTTTCAGCTCTTTACAATTATTATAATGAATTCAACTAAGCGTCTAAATTTTAATCTAAGTCAAGTGAGCAATTGGGTATAGGCGGCTTTCCATCTAAATTGTAAATGATCTGAATTCTTGCTCTTCTAGGTTAAATGCGCCCCTCGGCTAAACAGTCAGCGTGAACCACTTTTCCGAAGTGGTGTGGAAAAAGAGCGTTTCACCGGATCCGACAGAGCTATAGAGCTCACGGCAACAAATTCCCAAGACCTCTCGGCTGATCAGGACTGCAGCGCTGTTTGCCAGGTCATTTCCACAGGAAAAGATGGCCTAGAAAAAACACGACAAAACGGAAAGGTCCAATGACTGAAGAGGTAAGCCCGGCTGTTCCAGAAAAAAAGACTAAGGCGGAAAAGAAAATTGATAAGGAGGCCAGCTGCATTGACGTTACATTTTTGCAGGAAGTGAAGAAGCACGAACTGCCTAGTAAGTTTCACTATTTTTACTGAGAATAGATCACGGATTGGAGGATCGATGGAGGAAATCATCGACGAGAGGTGATGTCGCGAATAATCACAACTTCCCAGGATGCTAAAACTAAAGACCTGTACAAGTTCGTCTAGGTGCAAATTTGTGCTGGCGCGGTGAGTTTTTTTGAAGATTGTACCCAGAATTTAAGTATTTTTGAACATTCCGGAAATAGAGTGAAACCATGTGCATTGTATGCAGAAAACTTGAACACGCACGTAAACGTGAATTTGCATGCTTGTTGCTCAAGTTGCTTGCTCTTAGCAGAAACCGAAATGAAAACAACGTATACATTTTCCATGATTGTAAAGAGCATTAATTGATCAGTTTAGAACTCGGAGTAAACCTGAATTGTCTTCTCACACAATCACGATAGATTGAAACAATTAAACCCGCCGTCAAAAAATTGTAATCGATGAAAGAAGGGCCTATTCTCGGGCCAACACGTTCAGTTATGCGTACAGATTACACGAGTTTTAATCGTGTACTCTGCCTCTCAACTGAGTTTTTAGTCACCGCTAGTTTCGTTATCAGTGTATCAAGTCCCTTCAGGCAGGCTCCACCCGTCCACATGTACGGTTTGTATACGGTTACCGGCACAACACTTTTGTATGAGATATAACGTTCGCAGATGCGAGAGACTCTCCTTTAATTTTCTTGCGAATTTATCTTTTTATCATGCCCCAATGAATGAGATTTATAAGGTGATCTGAGTTTGCGGACCGCAACGATTTTATAAACTGCAGATTCGCGCCAAGCTGTCCATATCAAGATAAGGATATGTCATACTGGGGTTCATTCGACCTTATGATCATACACGTGGACCTACCCGATAGGACTTGACACAATAAGAAGACGTCTTGTTAATAAGCAGGCAGAAAACAAGCCCGCCAATCTTAAGTTATTCCTTCCATTTTAATAATGTATAGAGGACCCGATTGATTATCTACTATAGGAACTCAGAGTTTGAAATAACTGTATTTTCAGAAATTATCACGTTTAGGATCGCTGAGTATTTCAGCTAAAAGTTGTTATTGTTACTCGCTCGTTAGCGATTAGTGATTTATTTATCGAAATAATGATAAATGAGAAAAAAAAGTTTTGACCAGTTAAATGTTTGTGCGTGAAACGTTTGAACTCGTATCACGGCTCAATTGTAATCCACTGAGAAGCTAAGATACCGATAATAAAATTGCCAAACTTAATTCTTTGTCCTTTCATTTCTTATGATACACAGTAATTTTTCTAGTGCAGAAAAAATTCCGTTGTAAATAACTCCCAGTATTTAGTCTTGGTTGCTTAAATATCGAAGGAAAAATCCACCGGGCGACGCAGTACGTGTTGGTGGAAATTTTCGCGACATTTTTTTATCGACGACATTTTGCTTTTGTCAACAAAAGTCGATCGAACTTTACACTGGTATTAATTTATTTGCAAAATGTCTGTGGAAATTTCCATCCACATTTTTTTAATAATTTGAAAATACCGATGATATTTGCTTTTGCAATCAAAACGTCAGTGAAACTTTTTATTGATATTTTCCATTTGTTTGCAAAATGTCGATGGAAATCTCCATCGACATTTTTTAATAATTTGAAGATACCGATGATATTTGCTTTTGCAATCAAAACGTCAGTGAAACTTTTTATTGATGTTTTACGTCTTTTTGCAAAATGTCGATGGAAATTTCCATCGACATCTTTCTATCTAGCCTGTGCACAGCCGCGGCTGTACACAGGCTACTTTCTAGCTAGTGAGGATATCGATGATATTTAGCAAAACGACGGTGGAAAATTTCATCGATATTTTACATCTATTTCCAAAATGTCGATGGAAATTTCCATCGACATTTTGCTTCTATCAGTAAATCCGATTCGAATTTGCAAGGCTTTCAGTCAAATATTTTGGGTTAATAAATTTCCAAAAAATTAACAGTTTTTACTCAAACGCTTTACTTTTGGTAAAAATATAGTCTTTTAAGGGTTTTTTGACAATACCATGGGAGAGACTGTCAAAATTTGCGTTAGGTTAACAGATTTTTCATATATATGTCACAGTGTGGTAAAATTGAACACAACTAGAGCAAAATTCGCAATGCGAAAACACAAAAATACGAATTTGGTCAAAAATAAACTAAAAACAGCAATATTTGACAGATTTCCGCTATTTTAGAATATCACCTTTGGTTTTAGAACGTGTTCAGTACTCATACAACCACTTGATTCGATATAAAAAAAAGATATGCATACAATAAATGTAGTCGGTGTGTTATGTTAAATGCATGTGTCCATCTTCTAAACATATTAATGCTTACCTAAAGGCTAAAATGTCCATGGCTTGCAGGGCAATGTCTCCAAGCCCTTAAAATACTCCTGAAAATAATGCGAGTGAAACCATCCTACGGTTAAAACATCATCCCTGATGATCTGTTCTTCGTGAGTTTGGTAACATTTCAGTTCATCATAGTCTGATGAAATGAGATCGCTTCCTAATGCTGTTGAATTGCTTGCAAATAGTTCTTACAGCGGATCGAAGTTCAGCTCCATCACATTAAGGTAAACTTCACGATCAGGACTACTACTGCACTCCTCGTAGAAGGTCAATAAATTTTTACATATTCGGTGTATGAAGTCTTTATGACGTGCAGATGTCCTCCAAAGTAAACAATAAAATCTCTCACACCAGGGTAAATTCCAGTGGCACATCGTTTCACAGGCACAGGCTAAAATGGCAATCGTCCATCACTGTTTACTCCGCCATTTTTGATCTGGTCGGAGGAAAACTGGGTCGAGAATTCGTGCACGTTTTTCTATCCTCGGCCCAGTTTTTTTCCGACCAGATCCAAAATGGCGGAGTAAACAGTGATGGACGAAACAGTGATGGCAATTTGCCATTTTAACCTGTGCCTGTGCAACGATGTGCCAATGGAATTTACCCGGGTGTGAAGGATTTTATTGTTTACTTTGGAGGGCATCTGCGCGTCATAAAGACTTCATACACCGAATATGTAAAAATATATTGACCTTCTACGAGGAGTGCAGTTGTAGTTCTGATCGTGAAGTTTACCTTAATGTGATGGAGCTGAACTTCGATCCGCTGTAAGAACTACTTGCAAGCAACTCAACAGTATTAGGAAGCGATCACATTTCATCAGACTATTGTGACCTAATTTGTTACCAAACTCACGAAGAACAGATCATCAGGGATAATGTTTTTACCGTAGGATGGTTTCACTCGCATTATTTTCAGGAGTGTTTTAAGGGCTTGGAGACATTGCCCTGCAAGCCATGGACATTTTAGCCGTTAGGTAAGCATTAATATGTTCACAAGATGGACACATGCATTTAACATAACACACCAACCACATTTATTGTATGCATATCTTTTTTATATCGAATCAAGTGGTTGTATGAGTACTGATTTTCTTGTTCTAAGGCAAACTTAAAGTCTAAAATAGTATTTAACCTGAAATTCATTACTTATCACAGATTTCTAAAGATGATATAGACTTAAGAAACCACACTGAAGCATTGAAATAGAAATTAAGCCAGTATGGGTGTCAAAATGTTGATTTTCGCAAAATGCAAATTTTGTGACAGTGTGCTGCAAAATGGGCCTTGAAAGCGTCCAAAAGTTTCATGGGCCAAATTTTTCTCAATTGACTTTCATAATACCTGGATTGAGGTAACTCCTGATATAAGTATCAATTTTAGCCAATAAAGCAGTAAAGAAATATCACCTTCTAAAATTAGACAATTTTGGATGGTAGTTTTTGTCTTAAAATTTGGCCAAAACTTGTGCCAGGTCCCACTCTGCCAGAACCTTCTATGCCAAATCGGCATACATGAACTGAAAGACTCTTTGCAACAGAAACACACCATACAATGACTTATTGAAAGGGCTTTATTTGTTTGCTTTTATGATGGTCCAAACTTACCCTTTCAAAAGCAGGATTTCTCATGTTCTGGAGGCCCAAAAGGGGACCCCCCCTAAAACTTTTGAGCTAAAAGTCAGAGAGCAAAACCAACTTGGGCTTTGGAATATTATTATATTAGCACAAGTTGACTACCGCTACAACTCACAACTTGGACACGTGATTCACGAGTTAAAAATGAAAGCTTTTCGCACATTTTTGGAGCATTTGTACTTCACATAACGTCATCGTTCAATATTGTACACCTCAGGGGATCACATTTACAAGTAATAAGAATACTTTAAAGTGCACCTAACCCCAAAATTCTTTTCTCGCTAAAACGAATCTACTTGTTATTTGAAATACTTCTGCGAAAAAAAAAAATTCATTGGGATAAATCCTCGATTTTCTGTGCTCCGACGAAATCTGGAAAATAGCTCCAAATCACCGCCATTTGTGATGCACCACCGAGTCTGAGGATTCAAGATTCAAGATTCTTTATTTTTGCACTATGTATATCATTAACTACAGCTAAAATAAAAATAGAAAGGAGAAAATAAAGAGAAAAATAAAGAGAAAAAGGGGGAGGATAATGGGTCCAGTAGCTGTTGTGACGTCTACCCAGGAAGATCGAATATCATATCTGCAAAACATATTCGAAAAGTGCGCAGAAACGCCTTCCAGAGGTACTATCGGCTGTTGCAGCAATATTCCAGATTTAAAGAAAGATATACTGTACAATTTAATGGCAATGATCAGTCAATAATACAATAAAATCGTAAACGATGGTTGATTTTGTCGAATCATCGAACAAGCGAACTAACTCTGTGAGAACTGTTGAACTATTAGTGGAATTTGTTCCGCAGACTTTCAAACGCTATTTTCAAAATTTTCTGCTGAAAGCCAACCAGCGATTTGGTTCCCATAATGTCTTAACTCTCCCCATTTGATTGTTGTGAGTGGATGATCATTGTTTAAGATAAAATCTGGGAATTTTATTCTTAATTAAAACACGATCAGCGGCATAACTGTTGCCATGGCAACGGTAAAACAGATGTCATTTTGCTTCTTTTGTGATATACAGTCCCGATGCCAAGTTTGAAGAACACCGCTTTATCATTTTTGGAGATATCCTTGATAAAGTGTTGTACTGTTTTAGTGAAACCACCTATGACGTCATCACTTTACCCACAAAAACGCAAATATCTCGAAAACGCAAAAAGATATTCTAAGAAGAAAAAAGCCATTCTTCTATGCTTTGAAACGCCTTTCAAATAAGCAGCAATTATTTTTTTACTTCATACTAGACACTTTAATTCTGACCCCAGTGATGAAAAAGAAATGATTCTTAAACAAAAGTGGGACGTTTTAGTACCAAAATATATTAGAACGATTAATTTTGCTTTCCATTTCCTTGAGCAAATACAGAGAGCAAACTAGGGCGCCACTGTGTTTGGTCCCCGGGAAGACGTCATCAGCAACCGCCTCCCCAGACTCTCTAAAACTCGGTTGGGCAGCACTTCAAGTGCGACTTTGAGAGGGCATAGAAATCGAGGTTTCAAGCAAATTCAAACATTTTTGCGCCCAAATGCTTCGCATAGCAATAAGACTCTATTTAGCGAAAAAAAAAAATTGCGGCTAGAAGCACTTTGAAGGCTGCTTTTTACTAGCGGCGGAGTCGGAGTCGGAGTCGGAGTCGTAAGAGACCTTATGACGTAGTGAAAATCGAAAATCGGAGTCATAAGCTCGACGGAATCGGAGTAAGAAGAATCAGAACGTTTCCATTTCTTCCGATTCCGTTTACGACTCCGTCGCTTACGATCCGGAGAAAACTAGGTTCTCGGAGTCGGAAGCAGAAGCGGAAGAACCAGCCAATCGCATTGCCCAGAGTCGAACATGGTGATTGGTTTATTCTTCCCGGCTTCTGCTAGCGATTCCGACAATTCAGTTTTCACTTGATCGTAATCGATGGAGTCATTAGCAGAATCACTGTTCTGCTTCCGACTCCGTCGGTTTGATTTTCACTAGATCATATCGCTATACGCTTCTGATTACGACTCCGACTACGACTCCGTCGCTAGTAAAACCAGCTTTAAGTTTCATCGTCACATCTTTAATGCTCCAAGAGTATACATTTCCTCCTTCCCTAAATCCGAGCAGACCGGAAAATGTCAGTTCTCAATGGAGTTGAAATTCCTTCGATTAAGCTGAATCCTTAATGTCTCGTATGCTGGGCTACATAAGTGTTAAAAAGTGGCCATTTCAATTTTTGAACGGGTATACGAAACGTGAAATGAGTCGACGCGACGGCAATGCGACGTCGAATTAATGCGTTGGTATTCACTGCCACCGTCTTTGTCGAATTTCGTCGACTTTCGTTTATAATTCTTTTACACTGTATTGCATCGTAAGCAAAGGCTTCGAGCTGCAGTATAATAGCATCTTCATAATTATAAAAATATTTCTTTCAGGACGAGATCGTGAACTGTACTTTCCAGCCTACTACTTCTTTGCCGAGAGACGCTTAATGAACCACACGATAAAAACACTACTCGTCAAGAGCCTGGATGACTGTGAACATCTTTGCTACCTGGATGACAACTGTGTCAGTTTTAATATTAAAAATAACGAAAATGGAACACATGCGTGCGAGCTTAATAATTCCACTCATCTGGACCATGACGTAGACCTGGTCAATAACCCTGTTTTCTATTATCGGGGTGCGAAGGTAATCATGACATCAAAAATATAAACTGTTTTCTTTTAATTTAATATCAAGAGTGGTGACCACAGAATTTCTCTAAATGCTACTGAGAGTTGGCCCCAGTTATTCAAACGCTGGATAACACTATCCATTGGATAAATCGCTTTTCGGTGAGTACGTGTTAACAAAACAAGCCACGCTATCTGCTGCGAATAGTGATTTATCCGGTGGATATTGTTATCCACCTTTCGAACAACAGGCTTTCTGCAGCCAGGAAGGGAGGGTCGGGAAAGTGCTTTTGACATCCTCACCCTCTAAGACAGAGTACAGAGTATAAAAGGGAAAAGTACAAAAAACTACCACACTTTAAAACGAAATGCGATAGGGAATCAAGCAATTGCAAAGTTTTAAATGGACAAAAACCTTGCACCAGAAAAACTCAAACCAAAATAGTCATTTTTTTGCATTTTCTAAACGCTAAGGATATAAATAGTTCCCTGAAATATCACCAAAAATAATTAACCATGGCAACTCGAGAAAGCAAATTTCAAAGTTCAGAGAAAATGTCATCATTAGCTTAAATTCGCAATGCAGAAATCAAGTGTCTCATAGGAACTTTAAAATTTGTTTTCGACATTTTGAGTTGCTAGAAATGATATATTTTGATGAGATATTTAAAACAGTCGCACAGAGGTTTCCAACGCAATGTAAATACTGATCTCGGTGCAGGTTTTTGTCCGTTTGTTACTTGAACTTCTGGTGACTTCCTTCTTACGGTGTTTTTTTTTTTTTTTCTTTTGGCGTTTTCTCCTATTCAAGAACTTCTGTGGAAAGAATTCGCCGTGCAGTCATAATGCCATTTGTCAGTCAGGATTTACAGACAAGGGGTAGAGATGCTTGTGTAATCCTGGATTTCAAGGTGAACACTGCGAACAAGGTACTTATATTGTGTAGTTCTGTATTTCGTAAAGTATAGTTAAAAGTTTTGGCATGTGCAAAAGGCAATGCAATTATTGGTAGTGTGATCGCCCGGCTAAGGGTTGTTCTGAAAAGAACTATTATTGGTGACTGACGCCTCTTGCCAATCAATAACAATAATAACAATAGCAATAACAATAACAATAAAAACCAACAATGACAATAACAACAACAACAACAACAACAATAACAACAACAATAACAACAACAATAACAATAAAAATAACAATAACAATAATAATAATAATAACAATAAATATAAACTTTGTGAAAATAATGAAACACGAGCGTGGGACTTAAAAGAAAAATCTGAGTCCCGATAGGATTTGAACCCATGACCTTCCGAACACCGGGCGCACGCTCTATCTACTGAGCTTCAAGAACTCATGGAGAGCCAGGCCTGTCATTTAACTGAGTTCTTACATGACATGCGTCTCCTTCCTCCTGCAGGGTTCAGCAAAACCCTGCAAAAACAAAAACATTTAAGTCTCCAGTTATTTCTGCCTTCTGCCTTCTGCCTGACTCAAAATAAAATTTAGTTTCAACAGGATGTTTTCGCTGCACATGTTCATCTTGTGAATTACAAATGTTAAATTGTCATACTCACTATGTCAATAAATCATTCTTTGTTGAACTAAACAAAACTAACTGCTTCAATCGGCTTAAAATATCTCATTGGGGGTCAAATCGCGTGGTGTGGCGGCGTCTCTACCTCGAAAATATATTTCCCTTTTACTATCACTATGCGATTAGAAGTCCAGTTCGTAGTTTTCTTGTGTAATATACTGATAAAGAGAGTTTTAATCGATAATTCCCCATTTCGTACAAGGCAACAATTGAAATATTGCATTTCGATGCACAGAATTTTGGCGGAAATTTTGCCGCCGTATTTACATTTACAATTACGACCTTTACTCTGATTGGATATTACCTCCACTATGTAAATAGTTCACCCCTGAACTGAAAACAATACCGTTTCGTTTCTGAGGAAACGAAACAAAAAGGCCAACGATCGGTGTCATCGATTGATCATACGTTAACGACTCTCCACCGATCTTTGCCACAACGACCTTAGTTCTATCTCGACAATCATAGCGATCATGTGGAAACCAACCATAATAGAGCCCGAAAAATTCATTTGCACATAAACAGTTCCGGTTGATTTATGCTGGTTTCTTAGCCAGAGTTCAAAAATTATTAATAATTCAT
>JAHPZR010040705.1:0-25000 GCA_019787425.1 Platygyra sinensis | reverse complement strand
GATTTATCGATATAAAGTCACTGCACGTGATGTATTATCAACAACTTGATAGGTCAATGGGCTTATGAATTATTAATAATTTTTGAACTCTGGCTAAGAAACCAGCATAAATCAACCGGAACTGTTTATGTGCAAATGAATTTTTCGGGCTCTATTATGGTTGGTTTCCACATGATCGCTATGATTGTCGAGATAGAACTAAGGTCGTTGTGGCAAAGATCGGTGGAGAGTCGTTAACGTATGATCAATCGATGACACCGATCGTTGGCCTTTTTGTTTCGTTTCCTCAGAAACGAAACGGTATTGTTTTCAGTTCAGGGGTGAACTATTTACATAGTGGAGGTAATATCCAATCAGAGTAAAGGTCGTAATTGTAAATGTAAATACGGCGGCAAAATTTCCGCCAAAATTCTGTGCATCGAAATGCAATATTTCAATTGTTGCCTTGTACGAAATGGGGAATTATCGATTAAAACTCTCTTTATCAGTATATTACACAAGAAAACTACGAACTGGACTTCTAATCGCATAGTGATAGTAAAAGGGAAATATATTTTCGAGGTAGAGACGCCGCCACACCACGCGATTTGACCCCCAATGAGATATTTTAAGCCGATTGAAGCAGTTAGTTTTGTTTAGTTCAACAAAGAATGATTTATTGACATAGTGAGTATGACAATTTAACATTTGTAATTCACAAGATGAACATGTGCAGCGAAAACATCCTGTTGAAACTAAATTTTATTTTGAGTCAGGCAGAAGGCAGAAGGCAGAAATAACTGGAGACTTAAATGTTTTTGTTTTTGCAGGGTTTTGCTGAACCCTGCAGGAGGAAGGAGACGCATGTCATGTAAGAACTCAGTTAAATGACAGGCCTGGCTCTCCATGAGTTCTTGAAGCTCAGTAGATAGAGCGTGCGCCCGGTGTTCGGAAGGTCATGGGTTCAAATCCTATCGGGACTCAGATTTTTCTTTTAAGTCCCACGCTCGTGTTTCATTATTTTCACAAAGTTTATATTTATTGTTATTATTATTATTATTGTTATTGTTATTTTTATTGTTATTGTTGTTGTTATTGTTGTTGTTATTGTTGTTGTTGTTGTTGTTGTTATTGTCATTGTTGGTTTTTATTGTTATTGTTATTGCTATTGTTATTATTGTTATTGATTGGCAAGAGGCGTCAGTCACCAATAATAGTTCTTTTCAGAACAACCCTTAGCCGGGCGATCACACTACCAATAATTGCATTGCCTTTTGCACATGCCAAAACTTTTAACTATACTTTACGAAATACAGAACTACACAATATAAGTACCTTGTTCGCAGTGTTCACCTTGAAATCCAGGATTACACAAGCATCTCTACCCCTTGTCTGTAAATCCTGACTGACAAATGGCATTATGACTGCACGGCGAATTCTTTCCACAGAAGTTCTTGAATAGGAGAAAACGCCAAAAGAAAAAAAAAAAAAAACACCGTAAGAAGGAAGTCACCAGAAGTTCAAGTAACAAACGGACAAAAACCTGCACCGAGATCAGTATTTACATTGCGTTGGAAACCTCTGTGCGACTGTTTTAAATATCTCATCAAAATATATCATTTCTAGCAACTCAAAATGTCGAAAACAAATTTTAAAGTTCCTATGAGACACTTGATTTCTGCATTGCGAATTTAAGCTAATGATGACATTTTCTCTGAACTTTGAAATTTGCTTTCTCGAGTTGCCATGGTTAATTATTTTTGGTGATATTTCAGGGAACTATTTATATCCTTAGCGTTTAGAAAATGCAAAAAAATGACTATTTTGGTTTGAGTTTTTCTGGTGCAAGGTTTTTGTCCATTTAAAACTTTGCAATTGCTTGATTCCCTATCGCATTTCGTTTTAAAGTGTGGTAGTTTTTTGTACTTTTCCCTTTTATACTCTGTACTCTGTCTTAGAGGGTGAGGATGTCAAAAGCACTTTCCCGACCCTCCCTTCCTGGCTGCAGAAAGCCTGTTGTTCGAAAGGTGGATAACAATATCCACCGGATAAATCACTATTCGCAGCAGATAGCGTGGCTTGTTTTGTTAACACGTACTCACCGAAAAGCGATTTATCCAATGGATAGTGTTATCCAGCGTTTGAATAACTGGGGCCAACTCTCAGTAGCATTTAGAGAAATTCTGTGGTCACCACTCTTGATATTAAATTAAAAGAAAACAGTTTATATTTTTGATGTCATGATTACCTTCGCACCCCGATAATAGAAAACAGGGTTATTGACCAGGTCTACGTCATGGTCCAGATGAGTGGAATTATTAAGCTCGCACGCATGTGTTCCATTTTCGTTATTTTTAATATTAAAACTGACACAGTTGTCATCCAGGTAGCAAAGATGTTCACAGTCATCCAGGCTCTTGACGAGTAGTGTTTTTATCGTGTGGTTCATTAAGCGTCTCTCGGCAAAGAAGTAGTAGGCTGGAAAGTACAGTTCACGATCTCGTCCTGAAAGAAATATTTTTATAATTATGAAGATGCTATTATACTGCAGCTCGAAGCCTTTGCTTACGATGCAATACAGTGTAAAAGAATTATAAACGAAAGTCGACGAAATTCGACAAAGACGGTGGCAGTGAATACCAACGCATTAATTCGACGTCGCATTGCCGTCGCGTCGACTCATTTCACGTTTCGTATACCCGTTCAAAAATTGAAATGGCCACTTTTTAACACTTATGTAGCCCAGCATACGAGACATTAAGGATTCAGCTTAATCGAAGGAATTTCAACTCCATTGAGAACTGACATTTTCCGGTCTGCTCGGATTTAGGGAAGGAGGAAATGTATACTCTTGGAGCATTAAAGATGTGACGATGAAACTTAAAGCTGGTTTTACTAGCGACGGAGTCGTAGTCGGAGTCGTAATCAGAAGCGTATAGCGATATGATCTAGTGAAAATCAAACCGACGGAGTCGGAAGCAGAACAGTGATTCTGCTAATGACTCCATCGATTACGATCAAGTGAAAACTGAATTGTCGGAATCGCTAGCAGAAGCCGGGAAGAATAAACCAATCACCATGTTCGACTCTGGGCAATGCGATTGGCTGGTTCTTCCGCTTCTGCTTCCGACTCCGAGAACCTAGTTTTCTCCGGATCGTAAGCGACGGAGTCGTAAACGGAATCGGAAGAAATGGAAACGTTCTGATTCTTCTTACTCCGATTCCGTCGAGCTTATGACTCCGATTTTCGATTTTCACTACGTCATAAGGTCTCTTACGACTCCGACTCCGACTCCGACTCCGCCGCTAGTAAAAAGCAGCCTTCAAAGTGCTTCTAGCCGCAATTTTTTTTTTTCGCTAAATAGAGTCTTATTGCTATGCGAAGCATTTGGGCGCAAAAATGTTTGAATTTGCTTGAAACCTCGATTTCTATGCCCTCTCAAAGTCGCACTTGAAGTGCTGCCCAACCGAGTTTTAGAGAGTCTGGGGAGGCGGTTGCTGATGACGTCTTCCCGGGGACCAAACACAGTGGCGCCCTAGTTTGCTCTCTGTATTTGCTCAAGGAAATGGAAAGCAAAATTAATCGTTCTAATATATTTTGGTACTAAAACGTCCCACTTTTGTTTAAGAATCATTTCTTTTTCATCACTGGGGTCAGAATTAAAGTGTCTAGTATGAAGTAAAAAAATAATTGCTGCTTATTTGAAAGGCGTTTCAAAGCATAGAAGAATGGCTTTTTTCTTCTTAGAATATCTTTTTGCGTTTTCGAGATATTTGCGTTTTTGTGGGTAAAGTGATGACGTCATAGGTGGTTTCACTAAAACAGTACAACACTTTATCAAGGATATCTCCAAAAATGATAAAGCGGTGTTCTTCAAACTTGGCATCGGGACTGTATATCACAAAAGAAGCAAAATGACATCTGTTTTACCGTTGCCATGGCAACAGTTATGCCGCTGATCGTGTTTTAATTAAGAATAAAATTCCCAGATTTTATCTTAAACAATGATCATCCACTCACAACAATCAAATGGGGAGAGTTAAGACATTATGGGAACCAAATCGCTGGTTGGCTTTCAGCAGAAAATTTTGAAAATAGCGTTTGAAAGTCTGCGGAACAAATTCCACTAATAGTTCAACAGTTCTCACAGAGTTAGTTCGCTTGTTCGATGATTCGACAAAATCAACCATCGTTTACGATTTTATTGTATTATTGACTGATCATTGCCATTAAATTGTACAGTATATCTTTCTTTAAATCTGGAATATTGCTGCAACAGCCGATAGTACCTCTGGAAGGCGTTTCTGCGCACTTTTCGAATATGTTTTGCAGATATGATATTCGATCTTCCTGGGTAGACGTCACAACAGCTACTGGACCCATTATCCTCCCCCTTTTTCTCTTTATTTTTCTCTTTATTTTCTCCTTTCTATTTTTATTTTAGCTGTAGTTAATGATATACATAGTGCAAAAATAAAGAATCTTGAATCTTGAATCCTCAGACTCGGTGGTGCATCACAAATGGCGGTGATTTGGAGCTATTTTCCAGATTTCGTCGGAGCACAGAAAATCGAGGATTTATCCCAATGAATTTTTTTTTTTCGCAGAAGTATTTCAAATAACAAGTAGATTCGTTTTAGCGAGAAAAGAATTTTGGGGTTAGGTGCACTTTAAAGTATTCTTATTACTTGTAAATGTGATCCCCTGAGGTGTACAATATTGAACGATGACGTTATGTGAAGTACAAATGCTCCAAAAATGTGCGAAAAGCTTTCATTTTTAACTCGTGAATCACGTGTCCAAGTTGTGAGTTGTAGCGGTAGTCAACTTGTGCTAATATAATAATATTCCAAAGCCCAAGTTGGTTTTGCTCTCTGACTTTTAGCTCAAAAGTTTTAGGGGGGGTCCCCTTTTGGGCCTCCAGAACATGAGAAATCCTGCTTTTGAAAGGGTAAGTTTGGACCATCATAAAAGCAAACAAATAAAGCCCTTTCAATAAGTCATTGTATGGTGTGTTTCTGTTGCAAAGAGTCTTTCAGTTCATGTATGCCGATTTGGCATAGAAGGTTCTGGCAGAGTGGGACCTGGCACAAGTTTTGGCCAAATTTTAAGACAAAAACTACCATCCAAAATTGTCTAATTTTAGAAGGTGATATTTCTTTACTGCTTTATTGGCTAAAATTGATACTTATATCAGGAGTTACCTCAATCCAGGTATTATGAAAGTCAATTGAGAAAAATTTGGCCCATGAAACTTTTGGACGCTTTCAAGGCCCATTTTGCAGCACACTGTCACAAAATTTGCATTTTGCGAAAATCAACATTTTGACACCCATACTGGCTTAATTTCTATTTCAATGCTTCAGTGTGGTTTCTTAAGTCTATATCATCTTTAGAAATCTGTGATAAGTAATGAATTTCAGGTTAAATACTATTTTAGACTTTAAGTTTGCCTTAGAACAAGAAAATCAGTACTCATACAACCACTTGATTCGATATAAAAAAGATATGCATACAATAAATGTGGTTGGTGTGTTATGTTAAATGCATGTGTCCATCTTGTGAACATATTAATGCTTACCTAACGGCTAAAATGTCCATGGCTTGCAGGGCAATGTCTCCAAGCCCTTAAAACACTCCTGAAAATAATGCGAGTGAAACCATCCTACGGTAAAAACATTATCCCTGATGATCTGTTCTTCGTGAGTTTGGTAACAAATTAGGTCACAATAGTCTGATGAAATGTGATCGCTTCCTAATACTGTTGAGTTGCTTGCAAGTAGTTCTTACAGCGGATCGAAGTTCAGCTCCATCACATTAAGGTAAACTTCACGATCAGAACTACAACTGCACTCCTCGTAGAAGGTCAATATATTTTTACATATTCGGTGTATGAAGTCTTTATGACGCGCAGATGCCCTCCAAAGTAAACAATAAAATCCTTCACACCCGGGTAAATTCCATTGGCACATCGTTGCACAGGCACAGGTTAAAATGGCAAATTGCCATCACTGTTTCGTCCATCACTGTTTACTCCGCCATTTTGGATCTGGTCGGAAAAAAACTGGGCCGAGGATAGAAAAACGTGCACGAATTCTCGACCCAGTTTTCCTCCGACCAGATCAAAAATGGCGGAGTAAACAGTGATGGACGATTGCCATTTTAGCCTGTGCCTGTGAAACGATGTGCCACTGGAATTTACCCTGGTGTGAGAGATTTTATTGTTTACTTTGGAGGACATCTGCACGTCATAAAGACTTCATACACCGAATATGTAAAAATTTATTGACCTTCTACGAGGAGTGCAGTAGTAGTCCTGATCGTGAAGTTTACCTTAATGTGATGGAGCTGAACTTCGATCCGCTGTAAGAACTATTTGCAAGCAATTCAACAGCATTAGGAAGCGATCTCATTTCATCAGACTATGATGAACTGAAATGTTACCAAACTCACGAAGAACAGATCATCAGGGATGATGTTTTAACCGTAGGATGGTTTCACTCGCATTATTTTCAGGAGTATTTTAAGGGCTTGGAGACATTGCCCTGCAAGCCATGGACATTTTAGCCTTTAGGTAAGCATTAATATGTTTAGAAGATGGACACATGCATTTAACATAACACACCGACTACATTTATTGTATGCATATCTTTTTTTTATATCGAATCAAGTGGTTGTATGAGTACTGAACACGTTCTAAAACCAAAGGTGATATTCTAAAATAGCGGAAATCTGTCAAATATTGCTGTTTTTAGTTTATTTTTGACCAAATTCGTATTTTTGTGTTTTCGCATTGCGAATTTTGCTCTAGTTGTGTTCAATTTTACCACACTGTGACATATATATGAAAAATCTGTTAACCTAACGCAAATTTTGACAGTCTCTCCCATGGTATTGTCAAAAAACCCTTAAAAGACTATATTTTTACCAAAAGTAAAGCGTTTGAGTAAAAACTGTTAATTTTTTGGAAATTTATTAACCCAAAATATTTGACTGAAAGCCTTGCAAATTCGAATCGGATTTACTGATAGAAGCAAAATGTCGATGGAAATTTCCATCGACATTTTGGAAATAGATGTAAAATATCGATGAAATTTTCCACCGTCGTTTTGCTAAATATCATCGATATCCTCACTAGCTAGAAAGTAGCCTGTGTACAGCCGCGGCTGTGCACAGGCTAGATAGAAAGATGTCGATGGAAATTTCCATCGACATTTTGCAAAAAGACGTAAAACATCAATAAAAAGTTTCACTGACGTTTTGATTGCAAAAGCAAATATCATCGGTATCTTCAAATTATTAAAAAATGTCGATGGAGATTTCCATCGACATTTTGCAAACAAATGGAAAATATCAATAAAAAGTTTCACTGACGTTTTGATTGCAAAAGCAAATATCATCGGTATTTTCAAATTATTAAAAAAATGTGGATGGAAATTTCCACAGACATTTTGCAAATAAATTAATACCAGTGTAAAGTTCGATCGACTTTTGTTGACAAAAGCAAAATGTCGTCGATAAAAAAATGTCGCGAAAATTTCCACCAACACGTACTGCGTCGCCCGGTGGATTTTTCCTTCGATATTTAAGCAACCAAGACTAAATACTGGGAGTTATTTACAACGGAATTTTTTCTGCACTAGAAAAATTACTGTGTATCATAAGAAATGAAAGGACAAAGAATTAAGTTTGGCAATTTTATTATCGGTATCTTAGCTTCTCAGTGGATTACAATTGAGCCGTGATACGAGTTCAAACGTTTCACGCACAAACATTTAACTGGTCAAAACTTTTTTTTCTCATTTATCATTATTTCGATAAATAAATCACTAATCGCTAACGAGCGAGTAACAATAACAACTTTTAGCTGAAATACTCAGCGATCCTAAACGTGATAATTTCTGAAAATACAGTTATTTCAAACTCTGAGTTCCTATAGTAGATAATCAATCGGGTCCTCTATACATTATTAAAATGGAAGGAATAACTTAAGATTGGCGGGCTTGTTTTCTGCCTGCTTATTAACAAGACGTCTTCTTATTGTGTCAAGTCCTATCGGGTAGGTCCACGTGTATGATCATAAGGTCGAATGAACCCCAGTATGACATATCCTTATCTTGATATGGACAGCTTGGCGCGAATCTGCAGTTTATAAAATCGTTGCGGTCCGCAAACTCAGATCACCTTATAAATCTCATTCATTGGGGCATGATAAAAAGATAAATTCGCAAGAAAATTAAAGGAGAGTCTCTCGCATCTGCGAACGTTATATCTCATACAAAAGTGTTGTGCCGGTAACCGTATACAAACCGTACATGTGGACGGGTGGAGCCTGCCTGAAGGGACTTGATACACTGATAACGAAACTAGCGGTGACTAAAAACTCAGTTGAGAGGCAGAGTACACGATTAAAACTCGTGTAATCTGTACGCATAACTGAACGTGTTGGCCCGAGAATAGGCCCTTCTTTCATCGATTACAATTTTTTGACGGCGGGTTTAATTGTTTCAATCTATCGTGATTGTGTGAGAAGACAATTCAGGTTTACTCCGAGTTCTAAACTGATCAATTAATGCTCTTTACAATCATGGAAAATGTATACGTTGTTTTCATTTCGGTTTCTGCTAAGAGCAAGCAACTTGAGCAACAAGCATGCAAATTCACGTTTACGTGCGTGTTCAAGTTTTCTGCATACAATGCACATGGTTTCACTCTATTTCCGGAATGTTCAAAAATACTTAAATTCTGGGTACAATCTTCAAAAAAACTCACCGCGCCAGCACAAATTTGCACCTAGACGAACTTGTACAGGTCTTTAGTTTTAGCATCCTGGGAAGTTGTGATTATTCGCGACATCACCTCTCGTCGATGATTTCCTCCATCGATCCTCCAATCCGTGATCTATTCTCAGTAAAAATAGTGAAACTTACTAGGCAGTTCGTGCTTCTTCACTTCCTGCAAAAATGTAACGTCAATGCAGCTGGCCTCCTTATCAATTTTCTTTTCCGCCTTAGTCTTTTTTTCTGGAACAGCCGGGCTTACCTCTTCAGTCATTGGACCTTTCCGTTTTGTCGTGTTTTTTCTAGGCCATCTTTTCCTGTGGAAATGACCTGGCAAACAGCGCTGCAGTCCTGATCAGCCGAGAGGTCTTGGGAATTTGTTGCCGTGAGCTCTATAGCTCTGTCGGATCCGGTGAAACGCTCTTTTTCCACACCACTTCGGAAAAGTGGTTCACGCTGACTGTTTAGCCGAGGGGCGCATTTAACCTAGAAGAGCAAGAATTCAGATCATTTACAATTTAGATGGAAAGCCGCCTATACCCAATTGCTCACTTGACTTAGATTAAAATTTAGACGCTTAGTTGAATTCATTATAATAATTGTAAAGAGCTGAAACATAAAAGCATGCTTGTGGTAACAAGTCATTAATCCCAAAGGTGAACTGACTAAAGAAACGATGTTAAAGAAATTACCTTCAACTTTTGGTCACTAACGTCTGTTCACGCGAGAGATAGAGATGTTAGAAACTTCTCCGAAATCCTGGCCTTCTCTATTCTTCAGTTGTCTGTTGTTCTTGAAAATGAACACTTTCCATCCTCTTCTCGTGCAAGACACCATTTTATTTCAGATGGACCTAAACTCCGCCGGGTTGCTGACATTATAGTAGACTGTATATTGTTTTTAGTTGAATGAACGGACTAGAGGTTAACTCAATAATGTGCAGCACAACAGAATTCCCATTATCGATCATATTGCAATAGAGAACTATTGTATTGCCGAATGTATGCCAAACAAAGGGGCCATTAGTAAAAAACGGGAAACGTGACTTGCGGTTAAAGTTATCATATCGTCGTTGACATACCGATATTTTAAGACTGACCAAAGGGAAATTACCGGTACCACAAGTTATGTAGAACACGCGAGAAATGTCGGTCTCAGTTCCAATTATATTTTACAAAAAGAATATATGACATTCCGAGTTCTTAGTGATTCAGAGACAAGACTTACACGATATATCTTTCGCTGAAAGTAAGGAAACGAAGAGAAAGCCAAGTTGCAATGGTTTAACTGAGGGCATGAAGAGAGAAAAGGCCACGTAGTCTATCTAATCTAATGTGCTGATTTGATATCGAGCAGTAGCCATACCTTGTTTAAAGGCTTCCGATGCTGAAGTCACGGGGGAGGACGAAAACAAAAAACGATGGAAAGAACTTTGATAGCCCTCCGACAAGCGAATTATTTGAGCAAATCAGTGAACGCGGCGAAACCAGTCCTTTAAAACACAAGCGAAAATTTCGAGTCACTGCCATGCACTGCAGCATTTCAGCGAACAGAAAATGAAGAAGACAGACCGTTAGATACTGCTGACCAAGACGGAGACGAGGATACTG
Source organism: Platygyra sinensis (assembly GCA_019787425.1). NCBI lineage: Eukaryota > Metazoa > Cnidaria > Anthozoa > Scleractinia > Merulinidae > Platygyra > Platygyra sinensis. The sequence goes on along the minus strand of JAHPZR010040705.1, from coordinate 14,630 downwards.
GTCGTTTTCCTTTAGAAAGTTCGGACGATGAAGGAGGATCTTCAGTACGGGGTTAGTCAAGTTTATGTAAGCTTCTAATTAGATATCAATGCAATGAATTTTGTTGTGTATAAAAACTGATTTTCTTCTTGTTCATGGCTTAACTTTACTTACTTAGTTTATGGCTGTATAATTTCAGAGACCAGCATAGGGGCCGATATGATTGCTAACTAGTTGTGATACACTGTAGTTGTCAGTAGAAGCAGTTCTAAAAAAAAACGCTTGCCTCTGTAGGTTGCATCTACAGCCTGCGCATTATATTAAATATCTTCATGTTATGTCTAGGCCCGCTATATTGCTGCCAAAAGAATCCGGAATTTTCCAAATAGCGTTAGCTTAGAATTTAATTGTACGCTGTGGCTAAATGACCGTCAGTCGGTCATACAGGGAAGAGGGGGTCCCCCTCTGGCACGATTCACGAACCGAAAAAAAATAGAGGACCACGGATCCGACGGATAAAAAAATTCGTTTTCCCGAGTCACGAAAATAAGAAACTAAGATGCTCTTTTTAATAACCTGTTCCTACACTAGAAACACTCAAGTGTGTTAAGGCTGCAGTGTTTCAACAAAGCAAAATCGGGAATGGCTCCATATTGCAAATCGCACCGACCAAAGTTACTCTGCATAGCAGGCTCTAACCATTCGAAGGACTTGCTTGTAAACAATGGAGTGGGTAAAATCACGAATATCGGTTAAAAATTCAGGTTCTTCACAGGTCACGCAAAAAGTTCAGTTCACGAGTCACGAAGAATGATTTCCTAAATTCACGTTTCACGGAAACCCTGTACGACCCTCTGCAAATCACTAAATGACCGATATTCTGATATTCTTTCTTAAATTTTATGAAATCTAAGCATCCCATCCAATTCAAAATATGATATGTCGATTACGAGCTGCCAAGCGATTCAGAAGAGCGGTATAAATCGCCAATCTAACGCTTGGTTTACGCTGAGCTCAAAGAGCAAAACCATGTTTGTACCCGGGTGTTTGTACCACTCATTTGAATAAGCTATCGCTGCTCTTTGTTTTCCTTTTCTAACCCTTTCTTTTATGCTATCGCAACCGGAAATGGGTAATCTAAAACATTGACATCTAGCACTCGTGTTTCTTCAAATATGTTTTGTTAGCCAGCTCTGAGGGTTAGGTAGATTTTTAACCATAAAGCCACATTTCAATAGCGTGACTGTCTTCTGCAAAGTATAACAAAAAAAAAATACTGTAAAGGTGAATTATGTGGAGATCTGATGAACTTCAAAGTACGTAGACAATCTTTAATTCGTCACGCACGGCCTTCGTAATCTATATAAGTGCGGTGCCTATATAAAGTTCATTCTGTATTAATTAATTGTTAATAAATATTATTTTATACTGCGGACATAGAGCACCCATAAAGTTAATTTTCGAGCAAATTAATAAAAACAGAACCCACTTGCTCTTGATCTGGTAAAGAAACGAGGAAGCTCTCTTTCTAGTGACCTTTTAGGTCACTGGGAGGAAGGTTTTAGATTGAAAACAGACTATTTTTCACTAGAAGACTTTTTTTCTAATAGTGAAACAAAATAATGATGTGTATTTTGGTGCCAAAAAGTAGTTGCATAGCAATATTGAAATCGTTTTCTACAGATAGCATTTAGGGCCACTTCCACTTTCGAAGCATTCTCATACCTTGTCTTATAAACGGCTCAAATCGTAACGCAATCGTCAACAGACTAATATCACGTATTAATCATATTCAACGTCTGCGGGGCCTGTGGTACAACGTAACATTGTAGTCATTTGCTCTTTCCTTTCAGGTATATTCCGGTCGTCCGGTCGATAATCCGCAAACATTGGGTGTTCGCGTCAGCAGGGTGCAAAACCCCCTCGAAGTGTTGCGTGAGAATGTATTTATAGTAGCTGTTCACATTCAAGGCTACAAGAAGCCTCTTGTGATAGGAAACGTGATCTCAGTAAAAGATTGCTCTACATTTGATATCGAATATTTGAAGGGGAGTTGGAGAAAGGAGTGGAAACTGTGGAAACTACCAAATGGAGAAAATTGGACTGATAACTTACCAAATGGGTATTTACTGCTTGTTGATTTCCATGTGGACAAGGAAAATAAACTCACGGAAGAAACTTACAAATACCTTAGAAAGACATATCAGGATGTGGAAAGAAATCAGCTTTGCGAATGAAACCCGAATCTTTCTCTTTTCCTATACAAGCAAGCGTTGGATTTGGATAGTACTTGCCCTGTCAGCCAAATTGTTGTATTGATTTGCCCTTTGTTTTTCAACAAAACTTTCAACTTCAATGGAAAGGAATTTCGAAACCATCCTACGGTTAAAACATTATCCCTGATGATCTGTTCTTCGTGAGTTTGGTAACAAATCAGTTCATAATAGTCTGATGAAATGAGATCGCTTCCTAATGCTGCTGAGTTGCTTGCAAGTAGTTCTTACCGCGGATCGAAGTTCAGCTCCATCACATTAAGGTAAACTTCACGATCAGGACTACAACTGCACTCCTCGTAGAAGGTCAATAAATTTTTACATATTCGGTGTATGAAGTCTTTATGACGTACAGATGTCCTCCAAAGTAAACAATAAAATCCTTCACACCGGGGTAAGTTCCATTGGCACATCGTTGCACAGGCACAGGTTAAAATGGCAATCGTCCATCACTGTTTACTCCACCATTTTGGATCTGGTCGGAGGAAAACTGGGCCGAGGATAGAAAGACGTGCACGAATTCTCGACCCAGTTTTCCTCCGACCAGATCCAAAATGGCGGAGTAAACATAGATTGCCATTTTAGCCTGTGCCTGTGAAACGATGTGCCAATGGAATTTACCCTGGAGTGAGGGATTTTATTGTTTACTTTGGAGGACATCTGCACGTCATAAAGACTTCATACACCGAATATGTAAAAAATTATTGACCTTCTACGAGGAGTGCCGTTGTAGTCCTGATCGTGAAGTTACCTTAATGTAATGGAGCTGAACTTCGATCCGCTGTAAGAACTACTTGCAAGCAACTCAACAGCATTAGGAAGCGATCTCATTTCATCAGACTATTATGAACTGATTTGACTCCAAACCCACGAAGAACAGATCCTCAGGGATAATGTTTTAACCGTAGGATGGTTTCACTCGCATTATTTTTAGGAGTACTTTAAAGGCTTGGAGACATTGCCCTGCAAGCCATGGACATTTTTGCCTTTAGGTAAGCATTAATATGTTTAGAAGATGGACACATGCATTTAACATAACACACCAACTACATTTATTGTATGCATATCTTTTTTATATCGAATCAAGTGGTTGTATGAGAACTGATTTTCTTGTTCTAAGGCAAACTTAAAGTCTAAAATAGTATTTAACCTGAAATTCATTACTTATCACAGATTTCTAAAGATGATATAGACTTAAGAAACCACACTGAAGCATTCAAATAGAGATGAAGCCAGTATGGGTGTCAAAATGTTGATTTTCGCAAAATGCAAATTTCGTGATAGTGTGCTGCAAAATGGGCCTTGAAAGCATCCAAAAGTTTCATGGGCCAAATTTTTCTCAATTGACTTTCATAATACCTGGATTGAGGTAACTCCTGATATAAGTATCAATTTTAGCCAATAAGGCAGTAAAGAAATATGACCTTCTAAAATTAGGTAATTTTGGATGGTAGTTTTTGTCTTAAAATTTGGCCAAAACTTGTGCCAGGTCCCACTCTGCCAGAACCTTCTATGCCAAATCGGCATACATGAACTGAAAGACCCTTTGCAACAGAAACACACCATACAATGACTTATTGAAAGGGCGTTATTTGTTTGCTTTTATGGTGGTCCAAACTTACCCTTTCAAAAGCAGGATATTTCATGTTCTGGAGGCCCTAAAGGGGACCCCGCTGTAACTTTTGAACTAAAAGTCAGAGAACAAAGCCAACTTGGGTTTTGGAATATCTCAATAAGGCCAACTTCTGGAACAAGTTTCATCAAAATCGGCCGACCCACATTTTCAACCTCTGGAACACTTTCTCAGACAATGACACTTAATTAAAGAAAAACCAAAGCCAAAATGCTCTGGCGCTTTCCGCACGAAGGTCCATTCAATAGTGTCGAAAGCTTTTTCGAAATCGACGAAAAGAAGTAATCCAGGAATATCTTTCAAATGAGTATAGGAGATAACATCTCGTCTACGGATTAGCTTACCCGTTACTTGGTACAAAAAAGAGCTCGACGCCTCCAAGATTTGTCCAAGATTTATCTTCATTTAGAATGCATCTGCAATGGTAGGATCTTGTGTCAATTCCAGGTTTGGGCTTTGATTATTATTTTTCTTTCTTCTTCATCTTTAGATAGATCGTTAGAAAGAATATCCTACATCCAGCGTGGAAAACGATGACCATGCATGCATCGCAACTCGCCGCCGGATCACCAAACTTAAGCCATGCTTTTATTTTCCCAGTCGATGTCAGTGATTGCAGAACGACCATCCCAGTAATATATACTTTCTTTTTTCGTCAACTTTTTTTTCTACTTTCCTCCTTCCCAGCATTTATGTCTGATTTCACTGGTTATGTCCAAGTTTCTTTACAATGCCACAGTCCTAGTGAAGCACTGGTAGACTTTTTGAATACACCACTCTCCGTTTCTAAGCTATAACACCAAGTTCAATAAAAAGTTTATTCAGTTCATTAATTTTGTGATTTTTAGAACCTTCATTTTTGGCCATCAAGTCCATTCGCACCTGTATTAAGTGGACACCTCAGTGGGAAATGTCCTATTCAAAATATCTTCTTTTTTTAAAAAGACTTTACAGACACGTTCATGCAAAGGTCTCAGTCGACAATTTCTGTGGACGTAAGATATTGCATGCTTTCGTCAGAAATGCAAAGATCAAAATGGCGAGGAAATCGTTTCACCTGCTCGTCGATTAACTTAACTAATAAAAAAATTTATATAGCGCATTTCCCTAACGCCCAGATCGCTTTACACAGTTGACTGTGGAAGCGGATTCCCCAAGTACGTTTATAGGAAACGAAGGGAACAGAGGAAGGAGTGAAATTCGGTCCCATACCTATAACTTGAAAAACTGAAAGTTCTAAACATTCATTGAGAGATCCTTCTAGGACATTTTATTAATCTATTTATCTATTTATTAATCTATTTATCTATTTATTAATCTATTTATCTATTTATTTATTTATTTATTTATTTATTTTTTGTAATAAAGGAAGTAAGAACTCTCTGTGTATTGGACAACAAGTCGATTTAATAATTCTTGTCAAACAGTTAAGAACAGACTAATACAACTGATAACAATCAAACACTTATCCAGGCTACCTATATAAAAAATCTCATGGTGGCTTAAGACTAATTCACAGGTATGCACCTTCATGGGAATCGATGATCTGAGTGTTTTATCGCATGACGCAAACTAAACTTACAGACAACCAAACTTCAGCTACAGGAATCTTTGAAAACTAGTAACTCATCATAGACAAAGTAAGTTAACTATTCACAGGAAGTAGTCTAACATTAAACTCAGCACGCCTAAATCTACGATCAAACGGCAAAAAATAATTCAGCTTTGTGAGATTTTTACACGGCTTGACTTGAGGTCTTCATGTGCAGTCCGCCACTAAATCCTAAAAAGGAGAGGGTCTGACATCAAAACAAAGGATAAAATATGCACAAATAGGTTTTATTGATTAAATTAAACAATTTAAGTTATGGAAGAAATGTTTTAATGTTACTGTCTCTAGCTATCCACTAGTGTGCTTTGTTGTAGTAACACAGTTCGGCGTCCTTGAAAAGTTACTTTCCACCGGTATAGTGGAGTAAGGTCAATCACAAGATCGTAGTGTTTAGTTAAAGTGAGATCATGAGAGCGTGTCTTATTTTTCATTTCACAGTGGAGTGTGTGAAACGCAGGTAGTTGTTTAAAGAAAAGAGAAGATACATCATAGTCATCATCACATCGCCATTTTAGTAGTCTCGAAGGAAAGATAACGTTCTTAACACCTACATTATACATGTGATGCAAAAGTCGGCTGCGTAAATGTACGTCATAGTATATTTTTTGTGTGATACCATGAACTTACTTTAATTCATAAACAAAGTTGGTTAAACGTCCACCGATCCCATCCTTGCAACTGTCTTCGTCAGCTTTTGCGTATGTCTCGTGCGCGTTCCCCAAAGTATCATCCGTCCAGCACTCACCATAGTTTTGCAAAGCGAAAAACTCTATTTTCATATCACGTGCGACAAACGCGCATTGCATGATGGTAGCTTCAGGATTTGCAGCATTTCTCTGACTAGCAAAAGATGCATACTTTTTCTTCAAGAGCCTCTTCGAGCCTTTGTTTTCTTTGTAGCATCCAACAGCACTAAACTTGGGGTAGTCCTCTAAAAATAAAATGAGCAAGAAAATTATTTGTTATGCTGTTACATAAGCTTAAGGTGGAACGGACACGGATTTGCAGACTCTAACTTAACTGGTATTTTCTCCGAGCAGGACAAAATTTCCCCCCAAACAGGACAAAACCCTTTGTTTTAGTTTAAAAGAAAGTTCTCATTGCCGGGAATTGAACCATCCGATCTTTCAAAATGCAATCATCACTGTTGTCATTTATGTGATCGATGGGGCGGTCAACAGTTCTGCATGGTAACTGCACTCTACTAATAATTTAAAGTAATATACCGTCCTAAGATTTTAGCGGTTTTCCATGTTTACGTCATCGATAGCTGTTCATAAATTTCGTCTCTCTTCACTCTTTACCATTGGTGAACCTTTCACAACTCATCACACACAAGTTGAAGTGCATAACAAAACATAGTCTTATGTATTTTTTTTGCCTAAAAGATTTGATTCGAGGACGCACTCAGTGTATGACGACAAAATATGGAATAGCACTTTGTACACTGTGAACTGACATTTGCCTGCAGCAGAGTGGCGGTTAATAAAAATTCCGTATTTACATGTATTGTATTTGACCGACTGTTGCATGTTAGTTTCACAGGGCACAAGGCGCGTGAAGAATAAATGAGTAAATGAAAGACTTTATTAAAGTGTCAACGGTATTAAGCTAATTAAACTAATTGGGGACACTATTTACACAATAAAATATACCTTATTATAGTCATTTGATTGTAACCACTGCGACAATGACTCTCATATGATCGGCCGCCTTGAACACTGAACTCACGTCTACACTACACATAGTGAGTCGTTTCTGTTAGAAGTTAAATGGGCCCCAAAAGTGCCCCATTTCAAAGTAGCTCTTATCAAGAATGGCATTGTTTGCTGACATATTGACCCGTGATACGAAAGCTGAATGATACTGATTTAATTGCCCCCACAGGGTTTTTGGCCCCAAAGGGCCAAAAACCCGAGGAGGCACCTTAGGACTCCCCGCGTAATTGCCCCCGCAGGGTTTTTGGCCCCAGAGGGCCAAAAACCCGAGGAGGCACCTTAGGACTCCCCGCGTAATAGAGAGAGAAGAAGAGAGAATGTAGGTATTTCCGTTATATAGCCGCAAAAAATCTCGATTTGAGCGCTTGCACGCCCGCAAGGTATCGACGTTTTTCCCGCAAACGCTCATGGGAGGCCAGCAAAGGGACACGGGCGCGAGGACTTGCGGGATCGGCGTCTTTGCCACGAGCTTTGTCCTTGGTTTAGATCTCGAGTTCAAGCGTCCCTGAAAAGCGTTTGTATTTGCCGGCCTCCATTACTATTTCAGCGCGATCAAATAAATTCGCTTCGAAACAGCCGAAAATGATCTAAAATAAATTGAAAACGTGTGTCTCTTGTTGCTCATGCACGTGTCTGGAAAATGTCGGCCATTTCATTCCCTGTGCGTTCCCTTGGACCACATTTACACACATGATTGGCGACGAGGAAGGTATTAATTAATACAGTAATCAATTAATTAATATATTAGTTAGTTAACTAGTCGATATGTTCTTTCATTTATTCACTAAGCTATCTGTTATAGCAGACAACATGATAGGGAATACCATTAGCGCATTTCAGTATCCGTCATTTAACAAATTGACGTCAGTTTTTCATGCATCTGTCCAGTCAATGACCATGAATTTCGTCATAACATTGTAAAAGTAGCTGTGGATCCACGAGGCGATAACCATTTATGGGTTTTCTTTTTTTGTTGTTATATGAGTTTGAGCCTCTGCATAAATGCCATAAGGGCTGTTAACCCAGATACAGTGAACCAATCACAAAGCTAGAATTGCATTATCCCAGGTTGAGAATTTAATAAAACGGCATATGAGGAGCCATAATCCGATTATGGCTTCTGGTCATATAAGGAATTGCTCAACCAAGCAGATTACTGGAAACTCTTTGTTAAGCTCTGAAAAAATACTAATAGTTAATATTAGTAAACTTTTAAGTGGTTTTATAAAAAAAATATCATTTTGGATGTATAAGACTGCTTTAACAAGAACAACACGTGAGTATTGCGCAGTTTACCTTGGCAGTTGACTCCGCTGTAGTCGCTGGGATCACGTTTATTTGGACCGTTTATTTTTACCGAGTAATCTTACGTGGCGTAGAGCCAATGTGACGGCTGGCTTGACTGGCAGGGATCCAAACGTAAAAATAAATGTCTTGCGGCGTTTTCGTTGAGGATAAAAAGCTTGACTCTAATTTGCATATAGTAGCAATAGTAACGCGATACTTCTGTTTACATCTCGGCAAAAACTCTCGACTTCCGTTCTGCTTTCAAGATACGTTTGCTTGTAGAGTCCTCGTATATTAAGGCAAACGATTTGTTTCAGTATCAGACTAGAACAACAGAGTGGTTTAATATTTTTTTCCAGAATGCACTTCGTGAGAGTATTATGTAAAGAATATCATGTGATAGAATGAGTTAAACAAAAGTGTTGGTTTAGTTAACTTAGTTGATTCTTTGGATCATATTTATGATAAGATGCCTAAGTTAGTTGAACAGTATGAGTGATATAGTTCATAAAGAAAAATATAAAATTTCAGTTCATACAATAAATAATAGTTTCCTTATACGCAGCGGAATTTTTTGCCCCCGCAGGGTTTTTGGCCCCAGAGGGCCAAAAACCGGAGGAGGCACCTTAGGACTCCCCGCGTAATAGAGAGAGAAGAAGAGAGAATGTAGGTATTTCCGGTATATAGCCGCAAAAAATCTCGATTTGAGCGCTTGCACGCCCGCAAGGTATCGACGTTTTTCCCGCAAACGCTCATGGGAGGCCAGCAAAGGGACACGGGCGCGAGGACTTGCGGGATCGGCGTCTTTGCCACGAGCTTTGTCCTTGGTTTAGATCTCGAGTTCAAGCGTCCCTGAAAAGCGTTTGTATTTGCCGGCCTCCATTACTATTTCAGCGCGATCAAATAAATTCGCTTCGAAATAGCCGAAAATGATCTAAAATAAATTGAAAACGCTTTCAGAGATCCTGAAGATGGACTTTGGGGGAAAAACAGGTCAGAGAGTTCTGAAGTATACTAGATCGAAATTCGAGGCCAGTGTGGCTCATTTGCGACTAAATGGCTAAATCAGTACAGTACCTTCCGATCGTCAGAATTACTAAAGGATAGCATTGAGGTGACAGGCCTGCGCGACTCCCAGTTCACGTGTAATAGCCGCTTAGGAAGTTTTGCCCCTTTTGTATGGTACGATCGGAGGATCTTTGAATATTTCGCTAAGCACTAATCCTGTGTTTTCAGGGAGACATTTCGTCAGAGTAACGTTAGAGGTCATATGTCTGTGTGGCTTCCGCTGTTATCCCATTGTAATTTGCAGAGTTTGACACCTCTGTTTTTGTTTCGTTTCCCCAGAAACGAAACGGTATTGTTTTCAGTTCAGGGGTGAACTATTTACTTAGTGGAGGTAATATCCAATCAGAGTAAAGGTCGTAATTGTAAATGTAAATACGGCGGCAAAATTTCCGCCCAAATTCTGTGCATCGAAATGGAACATTTCAATTGTTGCCTTGTACGAAATGGGGAATTATAGATTGAAACTCTCTTTATTTATCGGTATATTACACAAGAAAACTACGAACTGGACTTCTAATCGCGTAGTGATAGTAAAAGGGAAATATATTTTCGAGGTAGAGACGCCGCCACACCACGCGATTTGACCCCCAATGAGATATTTTAAGCCGATTGAAGCAGTTAGTTTTGTTTAGTTCAACAAAGAAGCGGTACCGTTTTTCGTTTTAGAGTGATTTATTGACATAGTGAGCATGGGAGTTATCAAAGTAACGCTTGTAATTCAAAAGATAAACATGCGCAGCAAAAACATCCTCGTTGAAACTAAATTTAATTTGGAGTCACGGAAACAAAAGGAACGTAAAATGGCACTGAAGGCAGAAATAACTGAAGACTTAAATGTTTTAAGTCAGACTGGAACGCTGTGATTCTAAAGAGACAAAGGTATCTGTTTTCTTGCTTGATTTAAATGTGATTAAGATCACAACGGCGACATAACTTTGGTGAAATATAACAAGGACCGCCGATTTTCTGTGGATGCTTACGGGAAAAGAACACGCACTTGGAACGCTTGGATGATACCAGTGACAGAAACGATATTCTGTGGAAGGTAACTAATTCATCAAATTGTATTTTAATTAACCTTGCTTTTATTGCAAAAGAGGTACAATATGGCTTTCTTATAAGGTGTCGACATTTTATAGATTTAATTGAATTTGTCAAATTTTCGCCACAGTTTGAGAAACTTCACTTCTTGTGGAGCGCGTTATATCATAAGCTTTTTGAAATAACAATCTTTTTGTTTTGAGGTACCGTGGCTGCGCTGGTTTCCATGAAAATGCCGATAACATTTGTATTTTAATTTGGCTTCATTATAAATAAGCCGAAGGTGGACTGTGTAAATAATTGCATAACTCCCGTCACATGTAACACGTCCTTTTTGCCGAAAAGAAAAATATATTGCAGCAACGACAAGAAAAACGAAGAGCGCCGCAGCAGCCATTCGAATCAAGCACTTCCTGGCACAGAAATGGAAAAATTATGCGTCAAATGCTTTTACCTCTTAGCGTTATTTAGGCTCACACACAATAATTTCGAATTTGCGAAAAATTGGCGGGGGCGTGCGGCCCGCTTGCCGAAGCATTTACCCTGCTTAATTAATTAAGACCAAAATCTGCGATTTTTCAATCCTATTTATGACCTGTCCCTTAAATGTATGCCTTAGCGTAAACCTGCCTTAGTGCCCTATATCATAAAATTTGAGATTCCTGGATCTCCTGCCTTATCAACTATTGTTTTATTCCTGGTCTTATCGATAATAATGATGAAAAACTAGCTTCTTTTAAAAAGACTGAACATGCCAAATGCAAGACTAAAGTGCAAAACCATGCCCAGTTTGAGACTAAAATGACCAAATTGGATACTCTATTATTGACATAAATGTCTCAAAAAACAAAACAAAAAACATACCCTCTCAGGCTGGACATACCTATACCCATATATGGGAGTACCCCTCTCTCCTTGAGCAGAGTCACAGAAAGTATCACAAATAAATACATTTCGAAGTGCGGTAATGTGTAGAAAACTTGAATTAATTTATAGCTCTTCCTTTTCTACCATAGTTTCAGTACTATATCCCGCCTCGACGAAAAACCCCAAGCTCTGGCAACTAAGCGAATCACAAAGCAGCGCATTAGCACAAATCCCCCTCACCCCGAGACTTCACACGCACAAGATATCAAAACACGAGCCTCTCTGAGACTGGATATCTTTCCGGAAACGAAACACTATTTCTTTCTGAGAAATAGCTTCTTGTTTTGCCAGTTTTTGTAGCTACTTCTCTTCGTAGAAGAGAAATAGCTACTATGTTATCGAGTGTGTAAGTCCGTGAGTGGTCCAATCTTCGGATTGTGTTGGGAACATTTATCGATTTATCTCGGATTATCGGTTTTATACGATCCCAAACTCGACGAAACGCTTCCACGCCGACGATAGCAGAGGCCAATCTCGATGTTACCCGATCCATTTTCGTCCGCGCTCGTGAACGATCGACTACTTATCGAGTGAAACGTTCCATTGACGTTGCTTTCTTTCCACGTGGAGCAGTGTGCATGGAGTCATAGAACAGTTGGCGATTACAGGTGAGAGGATTTGTTTACAGTGTTTTGCTATTTTGCACCAGTAACCAGGCACAGCTTTCAAGCAATGTGCACGGTGTTTTCTAGACTTTTCTAAGTTGTTTGACGGTCTGCTCAGAATTTCCACCAGAAAAACCAACGCTTCGCCATGATGGAGCGATTTGGGCAGCGAAACACCTCGAATTGGTCCACGTACATCATCTGGCGAACTCTTATACGAGCTTTAAAATAACAGCAATTCGGCAAGAACTCAGGCTCTTGTTTTAGCGTGAAGAATAAATTTGCACATGCATGCAGTGAAGCATGTCTTCAAAATTTTGGAATATTTGTTTGCTTTTAACTAGGTTTCTTCGCCCTAGCTTGAATGAAAAATTATTGTTATTGAACTTTTCTTCTGATCTCTTTCATTTGGTCTCCTGTGTTTGGGAATTTTAGGTTTTAAAAGTGAACAGTACCTTCCACGCTGGATTTCACGGCGACCATCAGGCGGTTTGTTTATTTTTTTTATTCGCTTTATTCAAATATATGTTGGAGTCTTTATTCAGCTACTACAAGACAAACGAGAAAAGAAATAAATGGGCACTAATAACACAGTTAAGATACGATTGATCCCTAAATAATTGGCTTGTTTTCGTCTTTTGATTCGCAACTTTCATCCCTCTTTGGCCGTATTAAATAATAGAATTCCTTCGTACAGGGAAGAAATAATTTGATTTCTTGTTTTTAGAATAGATTGATTTTTACACGAGTTCTTCGCTTTTATTTTCCGTTGTTTTCTCAAATATCAGCCGTAATAGTACAAGAAAGGAAATTCTGTTGTATTTGGTTTCGTTTAATGCCCTCCGAAGTCAATTAATTCATTTTTGCATATTGAATTTCTCGGCTTCCGTTGGACATTTTGTCGTGCGATAAAGCCTTGAAGTAACATCATTTCTTGTGTATCAGTATGTCTTCCTGTAAAGTCAAGTTTGAACAAATTTTGTACCATATCCTCACAAGATTCCAAGAGAATGTTGTTTGGTTAAGTTAGTTTTCGTGAAGGATCAAGTTATTATGTTAATTAAGTTAGTTTCCATAGAGGATCAAGTTGTTATGTTAGGTTAGTTTCCATAGATGGTCAAGTAGTTTTGTTAAGTTAGTTTTCATAAAAGATCAAGTTGTTTGGCTAAGTAATATTGTGGCAAATGTTCAATTATGTTTCAAGTTAAAGGGATGCATATTTGCACATGTTGAAACTGAAGAGCTCTACCTAGAAAAATACTCATTGTGGGGTTGTTTTTTTTTTTTTTTTTTTTTTTTAAATTTTTGGGGGGGGGGGGGTTTTGGGGGGGGGGGGGGGGGGGGGTTTTTTGGAGGGGGGTGTGGTTGTGGGGGGGTTTGGGGGGGGGGGGGGGGGGGGGGGGGTGTGGGGTGGGGGGAAAGGGGGGGGGCGTTGTGGGGGCGGGGGCCCGGGGTTTGTGTGGTGCGGGGGGGGGGGGGGGTGAAAAGAAAGAGGAAAAAGGGGGTGGGGGGGGGGGGGTGGGGGGGGGGGGGGGGGGGGGGGGGGGGGGGGTGGTGGTGGGTTGGGGGGGGGGGGGGGGTGGGGGGGGGGGGGGGGGGGGGGGGGGGGTGGGGGGGGGGGGGTGGGGGGGGGGGGGGGGGGGGGGGGGTGGGGGGGGGGGGGGAAGGGGGGGGGGAGGGCCCGGGGGGGGGGGGGGGGGGGGAGGGGGGGGGGGGGGGGGGGGGGGGGGGGGGGGGGGGGGGGGGGGGTGGGGGGTGGGGGGGGGGGGGGGGGGGGGGGGGGGGGGGGGGGGGGGGGGGGGGGGGGGGGGGGGGGGGGGGGGGGGGGGGGGGGGGGGGGGGGGGGAGGGGGGGGGGGGGGGGCCGGCAGGGAGCGACAGAGCGAGAACCAGAGATGGAGGGAAATGGTGTGAGTACCAAGGCAAGCCCTAGGGCGCGGGGGAAGAAGGGGGGGAGGGATCTGGTGGGGGGGATCCATTGATGTCACATCATGCGCGAGCTATATGGCGAAAACTTTTGTTCAACAACATTTCAGTGTTTTTTTTTTTCCTATTTCACTACTGTGCTAGCAGAGGTGTCTTATCTGGTCTTTTGTATGCTGGTTTTTTTCTATGGTTGGCTCTCCTGTTCCCTAATTAAGACAGCATATGAAAATTACTACGAAACATGGAGAAACTCTGGCTGGTAATACTTTTCATTCGTTTTTTTTTTTTTGGGCGGGGCCCCCCCCCCAAATACTGGCGGTATTTCCCACCTGTCCCAAGAGAGCAAGTTACTGAAGCGGCTAGCCGCGCGCTGATTTTCCACAAAGTTTCAATGTCTTCAAGTTAAATGAGCATGCGTGTCCACGCATAACCTCTCTAACGTCGACATCATCCTCTTCTAAGACAGCTTCTAGAACAATAAACAAGGTTTCAAACAAGCAAACAAGGTTCGTTAACGGCGGTAAAGGTTTATGTGGGGGTGTACAAACCACTAAATCACCCA
>JAHPZR010040704.1:0-18958 GCA_019787425.1 Platygyra sinensis | reverse complement strand
GGTGAGTTAATTTCCTTTAATTTTCAAAACTGTAAGAGACAAAATGCCCGAACGTCTGGCTATTTCGAAAACGCGGAGTGCGGAGTCTTAAAAAAAAAATTTTTAAATAGAAAAAAACGAAATTAAAAAAAAAATACAAATGAAACAACTTAAAAATGAATTTAACAATTGAATTAAACTAATTATTAAATACGTAAATAAACTAGCAATAGAAATTTAAGAAATAAAAATATTAATTATTAAAGAATTCACGCCGCCTGAAGTGGCCTGTTCATATTGCGTATATTACATTCAGTCCAAATGGTATAGTTAGCAGTTCACTTTTACGAAAGAAAAAGTTAAGAACAGTCCAGTTTTGACCATGTCTAGAAACTGGGAGAAATTACACCTTCAATTTTGCTGGAAAGTCGTGTTGCCTCGAAACAAACTCAAGCTTTGCTTTCCAAAAATAAACTGCCCATGTGAATTACCCTTGAATCATTCAACAACTCGTCAACTGCGCGTCCTAAATTTCTCGCAAAGTTCAAATTAAAACCTTGAAAATTATTCAGCGCTGAAAAATAGTAAGATAAAAAATGTAGATTGACAAATAAAGAAACAAATAAACTGACACAGGTAAAGTTGCACTTTGAGAAAACAAATTAAAAAAGAAAAAAATATTCTCCCAAAAAAGCCATTTAACTGCATGCACAGCTTTGCTTGTCTCGTCGATTCAACCGTGTTACTAAACAGAGTAACGAAGTAACGAGTAACGAAGTAACGGAAACCCGAGTAACGAGAAAAAATTTCGAACGGTCAAAAATTCTCAAATCTTTTTAAAAATGTGTAGAATCAATTAAAATCGTTTTTTAGTACCGATATATAAACAGGAACTACAAAACCAATTCACAAAGCAAGCTTGACGACCCATAAGCTCAAAACATTGTGTCTAGATACCCGGCAGCCGGAAAGTGTTATTACTGTATTTACTACAATATGACCGGTAGTCTCAAATTATTCTAGAATTTCCGCGGAAAACCTCTGTAGATCTTTGCTTAGAAATGTCAAGCGATTTCAATTATACTGATTTTGGCTTTGTGGTTGATTAAATTTTCGACCTTGATACTTTAGAATAATTTGTAAATTTGTACAAAAATTGAAGTTAGAACCCTGAATTGAAGTTGGTGAGTATTCGTTATTTGTTCAGAAATGCGAAGCGATTCTAAATTATGTTTTGGGTTTGCACAAATTTTACGAGCCTCGTGTCACTCGGCAGTCAGAAGTTCTTCCCGCTTTCCACCAAAATTTGCTCTTGAACCTGCTGAGATGTCGGTGTAGAAATAACAAGCGTTTTCTGGCCTCAATAATTGCCTCGGCAAACTAGTACAATTGTACAAATAGCTATAATAAAACGCTTCAGCTTTCGGTGACGAAAGTCCCGTGTAACAATTCAGTTGCGTGACAAAGGGTTTTTGCGCCAAAAGGAAGTAAGCGTTGTTGAAAGCGACGAAGTTCTACTGTGAGCTAAACCATAGCTAAACCTTATTTATAATCGCTTCGCCTTTCTGAACAAATATCGAATACTCTCACAGTGTTCCAACTTTAATCAGTTTGTAGAAATTAGTGTATGAGAGTTGATCGACACGCTGAGTCAGTGACGAAACTTCGAGATTTTCTAGTATGCCCAGGCATGACAATTTCCTCCACAACAAAGCCAAAATTACAATTGAAATCACTTGACATTTCTAAACAAGATCTACAATTTTATGAACGATTGAGTGAGTTTTTCCGTGGAAATTCTTGAACAATTCCAGACTGCCGGGTAAGTAGTATTAAAAGCACTTCCCGGCTGCTAGGTACTAGTCTAGACACAATGTAAACTTCGCCGTGTCAATGCTGACCTCTCGATCTTTCGGACAGCTTTCGTGTCCAAACATGGAACAGGAGCCTTCAAACTCATACACCGCATGGTATCTAAATCCCTTCGTCTGGAGCGGTTTGATTCCCTTAGTACTAAGAACAAAAAACTTTCAAAACTTATGAAGAGTAAACATGAGTCGAAAGACTTTTCAGTACCTATCATTAACCTCTCGAGTCAAGTTATCACGGATGCTACCTTACATTATTTACGTTATGGACTCAACCATAGTTTCATCGACAAGAATCGGCACGTGAAACTTAACCTCCTGTCGGAGTTTGAACTTCTCCTTGACCAAGTTAGCTCAAGCATTCCCGTTGGCCAACATGAAGACTTCAAACATTTCCTCCGCGTTCATTCAAACCTCTTCCACCAAAACATTTTCAGCACCCCTGACTACACTTACAAAGTCTTACAAAAACTAGCAACAGATCCCGACCTGGTCGTCCTCTCTGGCGATAAAGATTCATCCGTCGTCATTATGCAACGCGCCGACTACGTCAATAAACTTGAAACTATGATCGAAGAAGGCATAGCTAACGGGAAATACGTGGTGACTGAGGACAACACACTAAAAGACCTCAAATCTTTTCAAGACTTTCTGACCCGAAACTTCAAGTCATCTCTGCCACTGAATAAGATCAAACCGACATCAAACCAGCCTGCCTTCCTATATGGGACTGCCAAAACCCATAAATTCCAGAACCCTGAGCAAATTACAAAGGATAATCTGAAACTTCGACCGATTGTCAGCACTTGTGGAACCTTTTATTACGAAACCGCCAAGTTCCTAGCCTCTTACCTTCCTCTCACTGAGACCGAATACAGCATCAAAACCACCACCGATTTCGCTGAGCGTCTAAGTAACAGAACTGTTGATGCTGATGAAGTATTGGTCTCATATGATGTGTCCTCTCTCTTTACTGAAGTTCCGCTCGATGAAACCATTGACCACATCATTCATGAAATCTACACCAACAACAAGTTACCACAACTCAGCTCAAAATTACTCTTCAGACGCCTTCTCTGTAATGTCACCAAGAACACAGTTTTCAGTTTTAACGATAAGCTATATAAACAAATTGATGGATGCGGCATGGGCAACCCACTATCTCCAGTCCTTGCAAACATTTTCATGGCTAAATTAGAAGCCGACGTAGTCCGACCTTTCAACCCGCCATTCTATGATCGGTATGTTGATGATTGTTTCTCTAAGAAGAAAAAGGACGAGCCTGATGCTCTATTTGAACGGTTAAATCGCTACCATCCTAACATTGTTTTCACCGTCGAGGAAAACCCCGACCACTTCCTCGATACTGCCTTTAGTTATACCAACAAGTTCAATTGCAGCGTCTTCAAGAAACCGGGGAAACTACCAACACATTGGAAATCTGAGGTCCCTACCAAGTGGAAAAGGAATTGCATCACTGGCGCACTCCATAGAGCCAAACGCATCTCTACCGATTTTGACAAGGACATAAAAACTCTAGAAACTTCTTTCATCAATGCAGGTTATCCGAAACGTTTTATTTCGCATACAATCAACAACTTTCTAAACGACTCGTCACAAGATGACAACTTAATTCCGAATTTTCTTTTCGAAGAACGAAAGAAAGTTTTTATCAAGCTTCCTTTTTGCGGTAAAAACGAAAAACTCAGTAAGACGTTTATTGAAAAACTAAACAAGTTTACTAATTTCAATTTCATCTTTATAATCCTATGGCAAACAAGGCAAATCAAAAGCCTCTTTAACAACAAAGACAAAAACACTCACAGATCCAAAGTTGTTTACAAAGGTGATTGCTCTTGTGGCGTTGATTACATTGGCGAGACCGTGAGAAACTTAGCAGTACGAATTGCGGAGCATTCAAATCCTGCTCACACCTCTGAACCTGCAAAACACCTGCGGGAAAACCCATCACATTCTTTCACTTGGCGTGTTCTCTCCTCAGCACAAACATTCCACAAGCGCAGGATCGTCGAGGGACTAATGATCCAACAATTCCGCCCCTGTTTGAACAAACAAGTTATTTCTTATGTCTCCAAACTTTTCCCATCGGGAATTACATAAGATATATATGTACGTGTGGACGGTCATCTTTTTAACCCTGATGATGGCAAACAGCCGAAAACGTTTGGTTTAAACTTTTTAATTTTTTTAACATTTTAGCCTTGTATATAGAATACTTCAGTAATAGTTGCAGTAGTCCCAGAACAGCAGTACATGACCTCCCGTCCTGAAATGTGAAATAAATTCCCATAATCATCATAACCTTGAAAACAGCCGAAAAGACTTCTTGCTACTCGTGATTATCGTATTAAAGTTGATGTCTGCTCTGAAGACGGAACTCAGTTATTCGACCTCAGTGACCGTCAGGTGATAGATTTACCTCCACGACCTGACCTGACGAACATTATATTAATTTCAGGATTAATTCGAGCCACTGTAGTCTTGAGCATTGGCTTTAAATCTTAGAGTTTTAAACTTGGGTCCCTTACCTTTGCGTATAATTTTGAAAACTTTGGCGAACGAAAGAAAAAAATTATACTATCGGGTCCTTTCTACGGCGTGGAATCAGGTTAACATGGAATTATATAGGTGGATGTTGCATGAATCAAAAACAAAGCGAAACGCCTTTCCGTGCCTTGGCAAACATGCTTCTGGGGCTTTTAATTTAATTTTAACTGTTTCAAACCATTTTTGACCCTTTCAATTTTTCACCTGTTACTCGGTTCTCGTTACTTCGTTACTCGTTACTTCGTTACTCTGTTTAGTAACACCCGTCGATTCAAGCCTTTAAGGAACAACTTGGTGTCAAAACTGTTTTGTTCCCTTAGGAACCATTGACAAAAAGCAAAACACTGCCAGTCAGTTGCTCTATAAGCCGCTCAATAAAGTCATTTTTGACCATCTTTTAATGTTTTACTAAGACTAGAAATGGCTTAAAGCGACTTCTCTACAATAAATATGAGCGCCATTTACGGTCTTTACGGCTAGCACGATACACACGCAAAAACTGAGTGTTGAATTACGACCCCCGGAAAAAACCTGCTGTGAAACTATTAACGGGCACAACCCACCGAAACAATTGCATCTGGTAGAAGATCTCCATTTTCCATAAAAGACTACTCTCAAGATTAGTCTTAATTGAACATTATTTCTCGACTAAAAGAACGCTTGAGAGCGTAAAAAAGCAGCTAGAAGCGTCAACAACAATAATAAATAATTTACATTTATATTGCGCAGGTTACATTGAATACTGAAAACGAGTGACGTTTCTCTTCCGACAAGCAGGTGTCAGTTACTAAGCCCACGAGAAAAGTTTGCCGAGGAAATGAGGCAAGAATTAAAGTTTAAACTTGAGAAAGAAAGCACTAAATAAAGTAAAGAACTTGAAGAAACCTGTGCCAAGATAAGAGACGCAGCTTCCGCGCGTTGAAATACCGGTCAATGCTGTAGTAACTTCCACGAAAGAAATCACACACTCAGTTCGATCGCACTTGCCGAATTGGCAAAATATGAGTCAGTTTTTTTCTGTGGTGAGTTGAGTAGACATCCAGATGAAAAACAGAACTTTCAGGGGTAAAAAAGGGAAAATGGAAGCATTGAAAACGGTTGCTGCGAAAATAGAGCTGGTTTTAAACTGGCTTTCTCCCGATTAAATAGTTCTTCGAACAAACACGTATAGAAAATTTTGCCTTTTCCCCATAAATATGTTCAATTTGTTTTAAATTCTTCTAAAATCGTATTAATAAAATTATTTTGAAATTATAAAATCATCAAAATAGGGTAGCCCATAGGGTGGCCCATGGGCTAGCCCATGGCCAGCCCATGGGCCGGGCCAGGTTTTGTCCACACCCCAATTTTACGTACATGAACTTTGAACATGCGAAAAACCTCCGCTTCTAAAGACTTTTAATGACTATTTCACACACTGGCCTGTTTCGCACGAAATGACCGTACAATCTAAGAAAGCGGATTTTAGCACACTCAAATATATAAATTAATTACTGTAAAATAAAAAATAGAGCATATTTAATCTCGTCGTTCCCGACCATCCCGCCTTTTCCTTCGCAAAAATTTGTCGATGGCAACAACACATTTCCTCCACACTATGTCCTCTTGTGCCGGGGTACATGGATAGAGTTTTAATACATACTTTTTTACAATATCAATTTTCGCAGCATTCAGCTGCCCCTTTCCCCGAGTCCCAGTACAGTTACGGTTAATTAACTCCTCCGGCTTAAAAATAACACTTAAAAACTTAGCGGCGAAATTTCCTACACTACAACTTGAACGCTTCAAAACTAATGCCTCCCCCATAAATAATTTATCCTCCTCCCCCAACGACTGTTCCCGGTGAAACACAACCAATTTCCCTGCCCTCTTCCAAAGCACTTGTGCGTTCGAAAAACATTTGTAATATCCCCCAAAATTCCAGTGCTCAGTGCTCGTTCGACTCCTTCAACCATTGCTCCTTTATTACTCTCCACTAAGTTTTCAGCCCAATTCGAGCTTAACGATTTTTTCGACTTCTTCCGCCTTGCCGTTTCAGACAAAAACGGACATGACCCTTCTACTTTTGCGAAGGCATTTGAACCAATCTTGCGGCATGTATTGCGTGATAAACCTTGTGATTTGTTTCTTGACAAGTTACCCCAGAATGACAGGACTTGTCAACGGGTAATTACAACAATTAACATGTAGCAAACTTCAACGTCCAATAACTTTGCACTGAAAGAATACTTTTTTGTGGAATTTTTTTTAAATAAAAGTTCTTGAAAAGCTTCATCTGAACATCTCGAAATCAAAAATTTCGAAAATTCGCCTTTTTTAACCCTGGCTGATACCTTAATAGCAACAACTGCCGGTCAGAAATTGTTTTTGTGGAAAACTTCACACTTTGCATCAAATTTCACAACGGAAAAAACTATTTTGGAGAACTTAACTGGTGAAATAAATGAACAATCATAAAGTAGATTGAAAAATATCTGTTCTTTAATACATCTTTATCTATTACATGTATCTATTACTCGCTCCTTGCAAAAATTTTTTACAAATCGTTAGAAGATGGCAAGCAAGTCAATTCAATGACAAATGGCATTAACAAAACCCATTTATTTTGTCATCTGTAAAACAAGTTTACTGCAGGAAAGAAATATAAACACGTTATTTGTCAGCTTAGGGTCGGTCCGTATAGTGAGAAATGTGACCTCGGGCCTAAAAATGCTGCCCTCTGCCTGCTGCCTCGGACAGCATTTTCAAGCCTCGGCAAGTTTTTCGCTATACGGACCTCCCAGCCAGCAAATAACATATACATACCTGAAATTATGAAAACCGGGAAAGCAAACGTTAACCTTTTGCATAACTTTACACACCTTCCTGGCTGTCTGATTATTTTGCACCAGTCAAAGTAAACCCCGACCTCCCCCACCCTGGGATATTGGTGGAGATTAGTTTTAATAGAGTGCAAAAATAGACAAATTCCCCACCATACGGGACAGGAAATGGCAGAAAATGCCCTACCCCTGGGGCAACTGAAAATGCTCCTGATGAGTTTGTAGTTAAATAATTCACAAGGTGGCAGAATTAAATTTTAAATTAAATTTTAAGAATGCCAGTTTCAGAGATTCCAGCCCTATCAACTAAAAAAAGGTGGTTTTATCAACCTCGTTCCCAGGGCCTTTTCCCTGGCTTGGGGGCAGAGCAGGGAAAAGGCCCTGCATGGGAACAAGGTTGCGGTTTTATTAATTAGGCCTGGCATAGCTGTGCCCATGATTGCCGCAGGTGTGAGCCTCTGGGGTGGGGGAAGGGTCCGGGGGCATGCTACCCTGGGAAAAAAAATTAAGTTATGTTGTTATGTGCTTCTAAGATGCCATTTCCTGCATTTTGAGATCACAGTCAATGGAAAATAGTGGAATTTTTTTCCCTAGACTTTCTCATCGAATGAACATAATATCGACAAAGAAATCGAGCGCCATGAGCATGCCACAAATGAATGCAAACCTTGCAAAAAGTCAAGGCAATCCAGTACATTCCCGCATCCAAAACTACCACAGTCTTATACTAGGATACCAAAAGGGAAAAATGGCTGAGAAACCACAGAAAAACAGCTAAAATCGGCAAAGAGTAGTGCTAAAAGACTGGTTAAACAAAGAAAACATTATCTTTCTCTGGCTAGGAAGTGTTACAAAAACCAGAACATTAAGCGAAAACAGGAGGCCAGAAATATTCTCCAAAAACAGGAGGTTTTCAGCCAAAACAGGAGGGTTGGAATCTCAGCAGTTTATTTTTAAGGACAATTTTAGTCATTGATAACATTCGATAAGTTATATCAGCAACATTCAGAAAGGTTGTCTTTACGGAGTAGCCAACCAGAAAGGTCATCGGCATCTCAGTATTAAAGCGTTTGCCTTCTTAAATTCATGCCCTAAATTAATCGATGTATTGGTTTGAATAACAATTAAACGGATTCCATAAATACATGTACCTGTGAACAGTTGTGTCCACTCCAATGTGTTGAAATGTGCCCTGAAGCCCTCGCGGGAACGATCGCTGCTATCTTGGATTAGAACGAATCCCCTACTAATGCCCCACATTCCTCAGGACAAAAGTGACAAAATGTGTGAATCCCCCACATACTGGGGACCCAAAGAGCAGCCAATATGGTGTTAAAGCCCCACTAAAACACCACATACACCTGTATCCTAGGGTGGGGGGGTCAGGGTTTACTTTAAATGGTGCATTAAGCTTGTTTACTGTGATGTTCAAGGCTGATGTCGGTTTTTTTCTGTGCTTTCTGTTAGGGATTTGTGTAGATGTGGATGTAGATATAGTTAGCACCTGCCCCACCCCTGCCCCACCCCCTATGCTTTTGCTCCTACCCACTATCCTCCCTTTAATACAAGTGACAGTTATTTGAAATCAGTGCGCACCTAAGCTGGTTTCCGTGCCATTTAGCAGTTTACTTTTAGATATTGGTCACCTTGAGAAACGTTCCCTAGAGAGCATCATGTAAAGCTCTGAGATGGGACAAAGCTATTACGATTGGCAGAATCTGCATCGTCCGATATCGTATTATATTGTCATTTCATTTGGCTAAATGGATCCCTGGCCTTGACCCAGGCTGAGACAGAAAGGTACGATATTGTTGGCTTTTCTAATGCACCTATCTATGGTTTGCCCCAGAATGGGGAGGGGAGGGGGGCGTCAGGCAACCTGGGGGAATTAGACGTGGGTTGGGATTTTGACATCCACAAGGATCCCCAGGGTGGGAAATTTGACTTGACTGCTATCTTGAAAAGTTGAGAGGATCTGGGAATGACTGATGAGTGGTGCACCCTCTTGGAAAATACCCAGAATCCATTTGAGCGAGTTTCCTGTATCCAAGGATGGCTGAACGAAAGGTAAGGAGTATTGTGTTGCTTTTTTATTAGAGCAAAAATGTTGCTTTTTATGCCCATCAGTGCTCTGTCTTTGAGGTTACTGTATATACATTAACAAGATATTTTTCCTTCAGCTTTAAGAAGGAACAATCCTACAAAGGCTCATTTAAATCAAAATTTACTTCCAACTTACATGTCTTCACTAGATGCTGCCCTGCCATAAGTTTTCAATATTCTATAGATTTGCTAGTATAATCCAAATGTCAAATTAAATGAAATTCTGGTCAATTCTGCACCTCAATTACAAACTTCAGTTGAATAAAAGCGAAATATATATGACCTATTCCATTGCCACATACAAATCATTGACAAATGAATCCAGAAACCTGTGCCAATCTTACTAAACAATGACAAGTAGTGCTTTAATAATAATCTTACCTTTTGATGCTTCTGTGTTAATTTTTTAATAATATGCACTATAAACTTGTGTCTACAAGGAATACAATTTGTGGTCCAGGGGTGGGAATTTGACTTATTCTGGAGACCCAAGGGTGGGGAAATTGACATTTGAAAACCTGAAAATGTCACATTTCCCCTGGGTTGCCCGACCCCCCCCCCCCCCCCCCATCCTGGGGAAAACCATTGATAGGTGCATAAGGTGACCACTTAGTCTTTGGCCTTGGGAACAGGCTCTTAGGAATCAAATGAATTAGGTGAGAGCAAACTTGCAGGTGAATATTGACCAGGGCCAAGCGTGAAAACAGGCTTAATGTGTTGCCCGCTGAATGCATGACTTTTTATGCGGGAACTTGCATGAGACGAGTGTGAAAGAAAAGCCCAGAGGTGTTTATTTGCCAATAGGCCGATTTTTTCGAGTTATTCAATGATATTTCGCTTATTTTGAACATAAGATTATGCCTGGTTATGGATAGCCTTATCAGTGCTGCGAAAGCGCGTGATTGTGTGATTTCCACATGGTGTTGACAGGTATGTAATGTGCAGTTTTGCCAAAATAGTCTGTTACAGGCATTAATAATGTTACGTCATTGTTTAGCTTAGCTGATTGTACCAAGGAAAAGGCATTTCTCGACTCAGGAAAATTGAATCTAGGTCTAGTTTCAGCGGGTTCTAATGGCATTAAACCATAGGCCAGTCTTTGTGTAGCCAAACTGACAATTTGTGCAATACATTGTGTATGTTTCATTCAGTTTGTTGTCTATTCCATCCAAAATCCTGTTGTTTATCGGACCACGAAAAAAGTAGTGTTTTGCTGACTATTTAAGTTGCTATGTAAGCATTAACCTGGGCACTCTATTGCTGCAGCAAACTTGACTGAAAGACTTCTAAACTGAAATGATACCGCCTTGAAACTTCGCCGGAAGTCATGTTACGGAATAAATATTCTAGAATTTGTGTCATTTTAAACTTGAACTTGTTGGAATGCTTTTAGGGACCATTAACTTACTGCCCGGTGTCAGATATAGGTTTTTAATCGGCCTCTGGACGAATGTTATTGTTTTTAATCGCCAAGTAGTGGAACAAGTCCTTATCTTTGCTAACCCAGTTTTCAAAAATTCAGGCATATATATATGCTGCATAAGCTGTGGCGATACCTGAAATTTATGCCAATATACTGATTAGAACTGCAAAACAAAATGCATGTACATGTAGTATTTGGTAGATCTATAGTGAGTAATTTGTTTCCGAAAACAACTAACCATTGCACTACTTATTAAGCTATTAAACAATGAAGCATTCTAACTGAAGGTGCAGAGATAAATTTTATATCTTTCATGCTTGATCAAATTCAATACATGTAAATTTTTCCAATTATTGTAAATTTTTGACCAGCATCAGTGAAAAATACTTGAGAGCAAAGTAGATGGCGACTTTTCTAACGTAAATGCAAACCGGTGGAGGAAGCTGGCATCTGTTTTGGGAAAAGGCACATTCAATGCAAAGGCGGCCATATATAAGTGTAATCGATCGAATGCCAGTGAGCACATTATGACACTGCGCTAAGATGCTTTTAACTTGCGAAGATAAATTATTAGAAATCTCTAATAAGCCATCGAATTTGAAGCAGACCAAGCCCTATTTACCAGGAAATCGTTTGAAAGTGAAATACTCAGGAACGCCACACAGTACAGCTCCCAACTCCCAACTGTCCATAGCCTGCGAACAGGCTCTCCGTATGGTTTATTCCGAGATTGGCTTTCAAGCGGCGCGCCCGTTCGAAAGCAAATCTCGGAATAACCCATACGGAGAGCCTGTTCGCAGGCTAAACTGTCCACAGGAGTGTGGACAAAATTAAACAGCTATTGACATTTAGCGTCTCTGGCGATCGAATATCCAGTAATTTTAGCTTATATATAAACAAATTTTATCGGAAAATATGCTTAATCCTTATAACTTGTCTGCAGATTAATAAGAACCTTTCATGTTTGCCCGAAGGCCGGCTAAGAACAATTTAAACCAAAGATCAACAACACTTGGAACGCCTACCTGATTCATCGAAATACGAGGTATGAACTGAATTCACAGCCTGAGAAACGTTAATCACCACTATGTTGATGAACGGCCTGCAACAAGCATGGTACTACCGAAACATTCAAAGACAAACGTGGCTAGTTGCCTTCGGCGGGAAACGTCCACGATTTCGGTCACGTGACTTTGTTTGTCCGACGAAAAGGTGAATGTACCGTTGCAGTTATGTCCCTCTATGGCAGACATGTCCTCTGACGTAATGTGAAATACTGAGCCAATCATATCATGCATTCTATCTAATAACACGCAGCTTGAGACTGGTAACTAAACTCCGTTGCAGTTCGGTCTTCGAGCCAAACTGATTTTTCGAGGGGTAGGCCACGGAAGCAATATTGACCTTGTAATTATGTTTTGACTCTGAACGGAGAAATGCAACCGCTATGTACAAAATTGCATTTACCTTACAGGATTTCTTTCGCAAATTGACCGCTGAGTGTCTTTTCAGTTCGATCGAAGATTTATAAACAGTGGTTGCTCTCCGATGTGCGAATTACGTGTTCCCGGCCAGCCAATATTCGGCATTTTAAACTCAGCGCTTCGATTACCCTCAAATCGTTCAGATCATTCAGTGTTATTACAGAGGCAAAACAAAATTCCCTGAATCTCTGAGGAGCATTGTAACTGATTTTAATTTCGGTGCTGTAAAATTGCCTCTCAATCTGCCCAATATTTCTTTATTCCTAATCCTGCCAATCTTGTCACTCGCACGAAAGCCGGTACGCGGTAGCCCTCTTCTCAGAGGTACCCAACGAAGGTTATTATCGAAATCCATTTATTAGTAGCCTGGATGATAAATGGGCATGCGCAAAGGTATTTTCAGTTAATTTTTGACTACCGTGGGAAAAAAATATCCGCTCTTCAGAGCCAGCTAGCAATTATTCAATAGCCATTTTCGCCAGCCAGCATCCGTAGTGTACTGGCTTTTTCCCAGCCAGGAACTTTTGTTTACCCTTTTTTTGCCAGCAATGTTTGTTTTTGTACTGTTTTTCCAGCCAGGAACATTTGTTTACCCTTTTTGCCAGCAATGTTTGTTTTTGTACTGGTTTTCCAGCCACAACATTTATTCACCCTTTTCTGCAAGATTAATGTTTATTTTTTGTCCCCTTTTTGCCAGCCACTAGTTTTTAATCCACAAAATTGGTTTGTGTCCTTAAACAGACAGTTCCGGAAAATTAGTTGAAGAAAATTAGTGTTTTCCTACTCGTTTTTGTCTAAGACAAAATACTTTGTTTACTTTATTTCAGTCAAGTTGAAGAGAATTTTATGGCGGTGAAACAAACACTGTCAAACATGTTTGACAGTCTACGGATCACTGGTTTTGAAAAATAATGGTTTATTTCAATTACCTTATATTCAAAATTGTTTATGTATTTTACTTGCTTTGTTTTGGTTACCAAAGTTCAAGGAAACGAGATTAAAATACTTCGCCTGTATAGCATGGTTTTAAATAATAAGGGCTTACCACGCTGCTCGGTCTCTTCTAGCTGTGTTCTTCTGTCACATGATCGTGAATCTGAAAGCAATAAGGAGTTCTGTCTAAACTAATCTGTAAACTCGGTAAAGGTTTATACAAAGGGCTTCGTGAACATATTTCCGTTCCTAAGTTGTTTGTATATAAGAGTTGAAATTAAAACAGCAAAACGAGAAAAACTATACACCGATGCATGTACTTACGTGACACTAACGTGATTTGTTTGCAACCAGGGCCATGGTAACAAGGGCAAGAAAACATGCAGGGCAAGGCTAGGTTCGGACGATTACTGGATATTTCCGAAGGAACGTTTATCGAAATGTTTAGAATCAAGATTAATCAAATAAAAACAAGGCACTTATTGTGATTCTAGATTGATCGTGACGAACCGAATCCAAAAATGCTCTTCATCTTGGTTGTGTTCGAAAATCCGAAACAAACCAACGGCCACTGAGTATTCTGCAACCATGGAGACAAGGATACAATAATTGAATACTTTGTTTCGCTTCCGTTTTAAATGTAGAATACTTTTATCGTGTCGAAACAAGTCCAAAAATTATTCTGATCTTTGTTGTTGATGTTTTAGAAAAGTCTTACAAATAACGGGCATAATTATTTTGTTTCTCATCGGAGTATGAGTCACAAACACCAATGCAAGCACTGCTCACATGAGCGGTAGTCTGCAACCATGGCGACAAGCACAAGATAATTAGGCAATTCGATTATTGCAGTCCCCACATGAGGATGTTCAGAAAACGGAAATGAACGAATCATTCTAAAAATGCGTCAAAGTGAGCTAAATTTGGCAAAATGCAATTATTGTGTTTCTCATCGGAGTATGAGTCACAAAAACCAATGCAAGCACTGCTCACATGAGCGGTATTCTGCAACCATGGCGACAAGCACACAATAATTGCCCAGTAATTATTTCGCTTCCGTTTTAAATGTAGAATACTTTTATCGCGTCGAAACAAGTCCGAAAATTATTCTGATCTTTGTTGTTGATGTTTTAGAAAAGTCTTACAAATAACGGGCATAATTATTTTGTTTCTCATCGGAGTATGAGTCACAAACACCAATGCAAGCACTGCTCACATGAGCGGTAGTCTGCAACCATGGCGACAAGCACAAGATAATCAGGCAATTCGATTATTGCAGTCCCGAGATGAGGATGTTCAGAAAATGAAAATGAACGAATCATTCTAAAAGTGCTTCGAAGCAAGCTAAATCGGCCGGCTAACCTGCAATAATTATTATTGTATGAACCGGAGACATTTAGTTAAAGAAGGAATACGAAAAAGAAAACGAAAATACATCTCGACTTTGGTATTCATGCACGAGCATTAAACCAGATTTAAAAAAAAAATTCTATTGTCACAGACGGAATTATTTGTGTCTGATGCGTGCCGTGGATCTCAATAACTTTGTTTGAGCCAAAATACGATAATTTTCTATACATTTCTTTTAATTTCTCGTATGTGAGCGAAAGGAGGGAGAAATACACAAGCAAACAAAAAATGCCCTTGTCACTGGCTCCCCAGGTGTCGTTACCTGCTGGACGGAAATCTGAAATGCAACAAATTGATACTTAATTAAGTATGGTCTGATGAAAACAAGCCTGCCTGTTAGACCAATTTCACAGCATGAATTTTTGCATCCAAGTTTTTAGCTGCCTTTTCACCTAGCATAACCCATCTATGCTTGGTACTCATCTGATAAGGGGAGTGGATCACCTTTGGACATTTTCATCGTTCCGGGATATGAGATTCTGGTATACCCTCTGATTGATTGATTTTAACACTTTTTCCAACACTCGTGCGGTATTCATGTCGACGAGAAATGCGATACATGGTCAACTGCATGGTAGGAAATCGGTCCTCGAGTAAAGCGGTGTTATTAGTTGGACATTTTCTTCGTCCCTTTATCGTTCCAAAAAGACGCCAAGCGTCCAAATTGACGGAATGAATGAACACTAATTTTTTATTCCTGTTATAATAATGTTCAAGTTTCGCGTGTGATTGAAACCACAGACAATCCGACAATCAAATTTCCACCTCGTTTGTCCTGGCAAAATCCGCAGCAAATCGAATTGCACGTAGTGACAGACGGCTGCCAAATACTCTGGCAATAGTATTTGCCAGACGCTCGCTTGTTGTTTACGTCGGTGTCAAAATATCTTTTCAGAACAAAATTCTAACGGATATGATTCGATGCGTTTCTCGATCTGGCAAAATACTGAACGTTACGTTATTTGTTTTCAGCTAAATATAAAATAAGGCGCTTGGCACAAGAAAATATGAATAGCGTTTATAGCTTAGGTCGCGTCCGCACTAGGCTGACAAAATTTGTTTGGCGCTACCAAAAATCCTAACAAATATTTCGGTCAACGCGTACGCACTTATTCTCTAACTACAAACTGTCAATCACGTTGAAATTCGAACACCTTCTGCCGGGTTCTGTTCGCGGAGAAAAAATGTACGTGTGTCAGGTGTGTACCAAATTAATGTGACCTTGAGATGTTGCCTCGGCGCTATGTTCTTTGTATTCTCATGTTTTTCGCCCTTCGAATCGTTTATTTCGCACAATGGCAAATGTTACTTTTGCTATGCCAGTGGAGGCTTAATCTCCTTCGATTGCTAATAGTTTTAGTCTGGCACAGCAGACTCGATCATAGGAGGCGTTAGCTAGGCGTTGAAGACTTTTTTAAATTATTTATCCATTTATTTATTCTATTTTATTTTCTTTTAAATTTTATTCATTTTATTTGGACGTCTTGCGTGATGGTAACCCCGTTGCAGGACTATAAATTTTTTGAATAAAGGTGAATAAAGGAAGATGACTACCGAGACCTTGAGATTCTTGGTTTGAAAATAATTTCATAGACGCATTATACTGGAAAGAGATACTGTTTTCGCCAGATCAAAACACGAATGACATTTTCCTGCGTGTGAATTGACGAAGATGTCACTTTTGACGACGGCGCCTTTGAAGACTGGTGAGGCTTGTAGGAAAAAAATCGCCATCCGCGCTTGTGAAACGGAACTGATGACAGATAGTTTCGCAAAAGAAACAAAAATTCGTTAAGTGCGGATGGGGCCCTTTTGAAATGAAATTTACAGTCTTTTGTGTTTGGTGATTGATTGATTTCATGTTACCACGTGTTTTATCTGTTTTACAGCTTGCGAACAACCCACAAATGTATTGACGTTACGATAACATGATTATCCAGCTGAGGGACTCTGAAAAAAAACTTCTCCAAAATAAACTGTTTCAAGCATTGTAGTTATTTTCTCCTATTTCTCTCCGAAAAGAATCGAGAACGTGCTTTGCATCGCTCCCATCGCGCGCATGGTTTGTAAAATTTTCTTTGGCCTGTATTGTTTCCTGCTTTATATTGTTTTGGAGATTTTTTGTCTTGGTCTTTGTTTTCAGTCGCTGTTTAGTTTCGAGGAAAAGCTTTTTTTTTCTTTCAAGTGATTTTTTTGTGAAAAAAGAAAATGGAGAGGTTCGACGGCCGGCGGGTAACGAGATACAATGTTAATCAGTATTTATCGCGGGCAGTGAGTGTCCAAAACACTCTCTCCACGATCCTGGCTTCTACAGTAGTTCGCAAAAAAACCCCTGGCACCAGACTAGACAAAGGAACTTATCTTTGCAGCCGTAACGCATTGTGTTTCCCAACATCCTGGCCAGGATAAATTTTTCTATGGGATGCGACAGAAATGATTTGCTTCACACAACAAAAAAAAGCCGTCATGAACGTCATGTCTTTGTTTTCGCCAAATGGACCGGATGTGGTGGTTTTATCCCAAAACAAAGCCGCTTCTTATATTTATCAAAATAATTTTTGGAACCATACCGGAATATATCAGCCAAGCGCGGCGGCACACCGCGAAGACACTGCGAAGACGTTTCTCTTTCGTGGAATGAAAAAGAGCGCGAGTGGAAAATTGAGAGCGGTGAGGAATGCGAAAAAGAGGCCGTTAAAGGTCATAATTGTTCTTTTCGCACGCGTCTTGCCACTCTCGATTTTTCGCTCGCGCGTTTTTGTTCTTGCATGCTCACATGCTTCTAGTAGACTGCGCTCCCAAGCCAGCGAAGAGCTGTTATCATGTTCTCGTATTCTGGCCGTGCGAATACGATAACGAGCTCTTTACTCGCTTGAACGCTTGCTACGCGGGGCTATTTCGTGTCATGGTCGACGGACTAAGAATAAAAGGGACAGGTCGTAGCCTAAATGAAAAGAACTAGTAATATTCAGGCAACGAAAATGGAAATATAACAAATCAACAAACGTGTATGACTTGTGGGTCGAGGGTCGAGGGTCGAGGGTCGAGGTTGAGGATAAAATGTCGAGTAAAATGTCGAGGGTCCATAAAAAAAGAAAAAAAATGAAAATTGTAAAAAAATAAAATGTCGAGGGTCCACAGAGGAAACTCTGAGATTAGATATGGATAAATTCCAGGCATTTCTGACTCATTGTTTTTGTATACTTTCACGCTTCATTTACACAGTTTCACCCGCAACCGCAAATAAATAGATGCCGGCTGACAGAGGACAAGGTTGCCTTTGTGGAGTTCTGCGTATGGCTTCACGGTGGATGGAAACCCAGAAACTGCGAGATTCAGGCGCTTAACAGAAAACATTTCGATGAAGGAATCTTGAACCTAGTCACGCTTTCCACTTGAGAACATTTTTAAGTCAACATTTTCGCACCGTTTTGAAGGTAGCCGAAATTATTCATGACTAATAAATCCGCGAGGAAATAACTGAACAGAATATTTAGATTGACAATAGGGAAATACTGTAAATATAATGTTTAACGGTGACCTACCTCAGCAAACGTCTGAAACCAGCACAGGAAGATGCAGCTTTTATAAATGGCAATAGCACGAACTTGCCCAACTACAGCAAATCGGTAGGGACGGTATGTGGGAACCTGCGCGACACTAAAGATAACGAAAAAGACTAAATTTCAAATTTTCATCGGTTATGAAGTCTACAGAAAATGCATAAATATGTGAATAGAAAACTCACCTACTCGAAGTTGGTCGTTGCTGTCAGAACCAAAGGAATCGCCAAAACTAGTAGTCTCTCTGCTATGATAATCCTCTAGTACAGAGGAGATGAAACAAAAAGCTGCTATAACACCACTCAGCCAAGCAAAATTTGATGCGGAATTGAATAAATAAGGGTGAATCAAGGAAAGACCAGAAAGACCTCTCACCAGAGCAGCGCCAAAACTCCTTTACCCCGCCAGATCACTGTGAGCTCTATTACATCACCACCCGCGGCTTTTGAAATCGAATGCCGACCAAAGTCGCCAATAGTGGTGCATTTCCTTTGTTATTATAAAAAAAAGAACGACAGCAACATGAAACGCGATGAACATTGCGTAAACTCTCAGGCAAACACATTAGCAGAAACGTCGGGAGCTTCCGGTACGGAAAAATTCCAGTAATCAAACGTCAGCCAGAGCGCAATCGATTTGCAGTTTCGAGCCAGCAGCATAAAATGTAACTAAAATCCCAAGCAAATTTATTTTGGAGTTGATCTCCCAGCAAGATTTCGTAAAAACAAAAAAATATTACCAGCCAGTTAAACAATGAAAAATTTGCCAGCCAGAAAAGCATGGGCCTGTGGAGCGGATATTTTGT
>JAHPZR010040702.1:0-14168 GCA_019787425.1 Platygyra sinensis | reverse complement strand
GGTCCACATCAGGATCATTTGCGGTTCGGGATCATTTGTAGCCTGCGAACAGGCTCCCAGCGAGATCGGAAAAAAAAAAAAATTCGTTGAGCGAGTGGGAGTCGGAGCGTCGTGACTCCGCGAGCGAAGCGAGTGGGACGCGGGGGAGCCTGTAGACATTGTTTTTCAATGTACCGTTCCGCCCCTTGGTGATTAGCCTGTTACATATCTGTCAAGGAGATAATTAAACCTGACAAATTTGATGGGTTTCCCCGCGCTGATGAATCGGCTTTTTATAACAATTTACCGTAATGATGGTAAATAAAGAAGACAGGCCAAACACGGCTCGTACGAGAAAAGGAGAAAACTAGAGCCGTTAGATCGTGCTAGGCTGCAAGTTTTAACAGGTCTACAATCAGAACTAAGCCGAACAATGGCATATACAACACGCAACACAGTCGACAGACTTGCGCGTAATGAGTTAAATTTAAATCCTGTGGTACTAGAACAATCAAAGGAGAAATCAACCTATACATCGAGCTCCAGGAACATGAGCTCGATCAGATAGCTGCAAGAAACATTAGAATTTCTTTAGACAAGCCTTTAGCGTTCTCGAAGTAAAGCTACGTCTCCGAAGGAAAACCAGGAGGGCAAATAGATAAGAATCTACCTACTGTACTTGAAAACAGTTCTAATCACAATATTTTTAGAATGCGGGTAAGCAACACGTTCACAGTAAATGTCATACATTGTATTTTATCCCTTAAAAGAAAATACTTGGAGACTTAAAAACAAATCTTGCAATAGAAATGAGCCAAAACAATACACCAACACATGGCAAATTATTCAAAGAAGCAACACGCAGATAACAGCGGAAATCATGCAGACCTATGACTTCTTAAATTTGCCGCCTAGCACGATCTAACGGCTCAAGTTTTCTCCTTACAACACAATACGAAATGCCTTACATAGAGAAGAGTGAAGCGACAAAAAGGTCGAAAGACCGAATAAATAAACGGCAAATCTACAAATGGCCCGAACCGTAGGAGTCGTGTTTGGCCTGTCTATTTTATTTACCATCATAGACGCGGCAGCAATTGAAAAATTAGGCTCTTCTCGAAACCAGTCGGTAGAATTCCGAAAACATCGCGCTTCTACCCCACGGTTTCCAGTCATAGCTTCTGCTCACGTTTCAAACCAGAGATATAATGAAAATGTTGCAAAGAATTGCTCAAAGCTGCTTCAAATTCGTCGTCAGTGAACTACACGCGGAAGCCGTTGTTGACAGTCTCGGCAAGAATTATGCTAATTTACAAGCAGTCGTCAAGATCCGTCAATTATTTATCTCAGAGCTGTCAACAGTCATCGATTCAACCAATCAGATCTTGATACCAGGAGCTGGTATCATGGAACGGCGGCATCAATAGCCTGCAGTGCAGGCGTATTTAGGACGCGCGAGTGCACATTTTGGTATTAGGCCGCCATCTTGGATTTAGTAACTGTGGAGGATTGGGGCGAGGAAATATTTCCCGAGGGAGGAGGCGTTAAGTTTAGAAAATGGGCTAGGGGGATTGGGGGGGGGGGGGGGGGAGGGATACTCGCTCGCTCGATGGATTTCTGTTTCACACAAACTTGACAAATACACGTGCGTGAATGTTTTTGTCGGAAGTAATTTTGGGCTTCCGGTAAAAACGAAATCGATTCTCATTGGCTGCTTGTACATTTCCGGAGAGGCGATCAAGCCCTACTAATTAGGGGGCGTTCAATGATTTCACAAGCTTTGCCGGCAGGCGTTATTTTCGCCCCACCCCCCGCCCGACATCCCCTCTGCACCAATCCTCCTCTACCGGTCAAGCATCCGAGATGGCGGCAAGATGGCGATATATTATTTAGCGTTCCGCTCCTAAATAACGCCTGCACTGCAGGCTACGGCATCAATGGAATGTCTACAGGCTCCCCTGCGGACTCCCTCCTCACCAGACCGCTCCCGGCTCCTCCCGCTCGCCCTAGATTACACTCGGTTATCTCGCCCTAAACCCAACCGAACCGGGAGCCTGTTCGCAGGCTAGATCATTTGCGGTCCAGTTTGGGGATCATTTCCGGTCTGGGGATCATTTGCGGCGCTGTACATAGTGTATTGTATGTAACCACTATTCAATACAAGTATAATAAGTAATGGCAAACTGTTATCCAGGGTGACGACGTTACAGAATAGCCGGGGATAACGCAACGCTGCATCGCACCCAGGGAGGAGTAGCTATAATCTTTGTATCAAACGTACTTATGTGTTGCGAAATTGGCGATAACCTCCAAAAGTTTGGGCCAGTTTGATTCAAGTGTCACTAACCCTGTCCCTTTTCCTTTTCCTCCATGGGTAAGTGGATAGAGAATTCTGTCTGGACAAAGTAGATGGTAACTACGCTGATCCGTATGACTGCTCAGGGTTCTACACATGCACCGAGGGAGAAACGTTAAAACAGAACTGCCCAAAACGCTTGAAATACAACTACAAGACGGGAGAATGCGACTGGCCTTTCAACGTGAAGTGTGCGAAACCACCGCCCTTTAAGCCTCATGTACACAAAGTATTTATGTACAAGCCAAATGAAGACAGAGCAATGACCATCCATGGCTTGATAACACGCATCACTGCTGTTGCCAAGAAACGCACTATTCACAAAGCATACAATGACGATAACCACAAATCTGTTAACAAGTAGTTAATTCCATATATCCTTTGTAAATTGTTCGCTGTATTATACATCGTGCCGGCGTAGAAGGCGTTTCAAAGCGCGCGAAGGGATCGTCTTTTCTTTCCCAACCGCTCCCCCTTCCCGCTTCTCCCCATTCTTTGCTCACCCCAGGCGCGCTCGTTCGCCCGCTCAATTGCTCGCTCTCTTGATCTCCCAGTCTGAAATATGGAAACGAAACGGCTGCTACACAGGCTAATCACTAAGTGTCCTATTTTTAGCTATTTGCTCTTTGTTGGGTTTTCCAACAGATCAACAACACTTTGTTCTAATAAAGGGTGCTTCTTTTTCCACAACCTACTCTTAATTTGGTTATTTGATTTAGACAAAGATGAGACAATATAAAAATGTCCAGTGAAACATCACTTCTTCCATCAAAATACCCGTTTCTTCTCTTTGGAAACGCATGCATTAATTATTTAACGAATACAGCAAGCTTATAGTGACTTAGTTATGGCACTCTTTGTTCAGTGCTGTTACTGTAGAATGAACTTTAACTTTTGCATCAATCACCTTTACGCATTATGATAATACTTATAATAGTTAACGCGGACTCGGTCACCAATGCCGACAAATAACTAGAATTTATACCAGCGTCAAATTTTGGGAATTTCGGAGGAAAGGGCCATTGTCACGGCAAAGCGCACGTGCGGTCTTGATTGAGACCGAAAACTGTTCCTTCGGATCGGAAATCAGAAATCAGAAATCAAACTGCAGAACATTTCTAGAAATTTCGAAGCATTTGTTTCTTAAGTAACGAGTAAAGAGCTTGCCAAATCAGCCAGTTGGTCTGATAAGAATGACCATTAACTTTGCTGCTATTCCGAAAAACTTGACCTTTTGATTACTCTACAAATGCATTGTTCGATCTCAAATGGACCAGAAGACTTGCAATATAGTTTACAAATCTATTTACACAGCGATTAAGTAACACAACCGGCTAAAAAACACATTTTGTAAATTTTGAAAATCTGATAAACAAGCTTTCAAGCTCTTAAATAAAAGTGAACACTCGTTATTTGAATTTGCTTCAGTCGTTCTGAATTGTCTTACTGTTTATGCCTAACAAATGTACTTGAAATGCTTGTGAAAGTGCCTTTAAGGAAACGCGCGTGGTTCACACGCGGCAGCCGATAAAGGCATCGCGTGGTCTTTGAGCTAATCTTCTGGAGACTGTCCGAAATTCCGATGACGTTCGAAAATCTTCGTCACTTGCGAGAATATGCGGCTTCGGGGTTTTTGGATGTTCTTCGAGGTTATTTAAAGAGGTTTTGCGCTCGAAGGGCAAAAATTAAGGAAAATTACTTCTATTTAATCTAATTATAATACAGCTGTGTTTCTCTTTATATTTAACAAATAAAGAAGCCTAAGCCGTGTATTACACTGTGATAAAACACGACAGGCATTTAAGAACACGAGGGAAATGTAGAAAACAGGAGCCGCAGGCGAGTGTTTTCTACATTTCTGACTTAGGCTTCTTCATTTGCTTTATGATATAGATTTTACGCGCGCAAAGCAATAAAACACACTTTTTCTATGCTTTATACTCTGATAAAACATAGGTTTTTGACCAATCAGAGCGCGCGCTGGGTCCTATCTATGTTATAATAATATCTAAGATCAGTTAGATAAATGCACCTTTACGTTGCAAATCAAACAGCTAAAAGACTAGGCAGGACAACAGAAGTTTGATTTGATAGCATAGACACAATAGACAACAGCAAAAGCAATAACAACAACAACAACAGTGATGTCGTCTTATTTATTATTCAAATATTGATACACGAAAAGAGTCAGTTTGAGAGAGCCTCGCACCTGACTGCACTTTACCACTGTAGAGCCGAACATTTCTTCTTGCAGTTTTTACTGCTTATTGAAGTTTGCTTTAAAATATTTGTGACCCAATTTGAATATTCCCGCTACAGTTTTAAATGGAGATATTGGCTATACCCAGAAGTCCTACATCCAATGCATAGTGCAGAAGCTACTTGAGTGATCTTTCTGTGCAAATGTGTATATACGCACGTGCACGTGGGAACGTAGGCTTGAAATTAATAACTGAGTTTTTTTTTTCTGCTTTAGCAGATGAAATAACTAAAATAGCAAAAGAAAGCAAAAACACTAAAAACGGTATTTTGTCAAGCACGTCTGAATTCTTTCTTAGTTATTCTCGCATTTCATCTGGACAGTCAGGCTGTTTGAAAGGGTGCGCAACTTTGAACGCCTCTAGTTTGGTCAAATCTTCATGTATTCTTGAAATGGTTGGGAACTGGGACATATCGACTTTAAACCTATCGCAGGAAAGACAAAATCAACGTTGTTTTAAAATGTGAGGCACCAAGCAAAGGGTCTGTGAAACTGAAATACACATGTACATCTGCCTAAAAAACTTCCAATGCATCCATATTTGCTGGAGAATAGTTTCTATTCGATCGTTACAACTGTTCGATTGTTAAAAACAGAGACAACAAGGAAAGAACGGAAGAGATTTGAAAAAGAATATTTCATCCAGCTAAAAGGCATCAAGGTCGGCAAATACGATGGGACTAGTCCCTGCGACTAGTCCCCGCAACAAGTCGCAAGGACAAGTCCCATCGTGTGATCTGGCCATTTTTGCTTCAAAATCTAGTCGCAGGGACCAACTTCGGTCCCTGCGACTGGTCCCACGAATTAAAACCAATTTTTGGAACAAGTCTCTGCGACTTGTTCCTCAAAACGCTTTGTGTGAACTGTTCGTGAGACAAGTCCCAGTGACCAGTCCCCTCGTGTAAACTCTTCAGGGGACTAGTTGCAGGGACTAGTCCCCTTGTGTGTACCGACCTTCAAATGCATTCATTTTACTGGGAAATGGCTTTCAGTAATGTATATGGTTGTTACGAGCAATGCTGAATTCTCCGCGCAGTAATTCAAGCACTCACAGTGTTTATACAGACAGGACTACACTGATAAACGCTTTACCTAAGGCACATTCAGGTCTTCCTGCACTTACCAAGAGATACATAAACCACCCAAACTAAATTACAACAATGGATGCATCCTGCAATATCTATCCCAGATATCTCGAATCAATGACCTATACCCAAGTTAATAAGTAGTTGAAATAAACGAGACAGCACAAATCTATTGGTTGTTTACTGACCTGTTTGCATTGAACACCTGCGGTACCAAACACAAATCGGCCATAGATACCTGCCAACACAAAGAAACAAGTTCCACAGGCACTGTAGCTATGATGGGATATAGACATGATTACAGCTGCTATCTAGTCATTCCAAACATGGGACGGGGTGGGGGTGGTGGGTGGGGTTGGAGGGGGGTGAGGAGTTACAAACCAATGTGCTGTAACAGTCAACACTTACATGCACATGTTTTTTGCCAATGTTGGACTGATAACAGACACTACAAGTTAAGTGTGAAAACTGTTTCAAATTGGAGGCTCCCAGTTACAGTGGAGTTAAACCTGTCTACAATGGCATGGAGTGTTTTTGTCCTGATTTGGTGTGCACCAAACAATACCAGTGACGGATCCAGACATTGAGCTGCTGGCTATTCTTCCTTCCGTGATTTCTTCTTGTTTCACCCAAAATAAGGGAGGGGGGCTCACCCCCCGGCCCCTTCCCTAGATCTGCACTGGTGCTGTCATAGCAAGCTTCAATAGCCATTTCGGACTTAATCCTCTCTATCAAAGCAAGGCCCGCTGCACAACTATTTATACGAAAATGAGAAAGAGT
Source organism: Platygyra sinensis (assembly GCA_019787425.1). Classification (NCBI taxonomy): domain Eukaryota; kingdom Metazoa; phylum Cnidaria; class Anthozoa; order Scleractinia; family Merulinidae; genus Platygyra; species Platygyra sinensis. The sequence goes on along the minus strand of JAHPZR010040702.1, from coordinate 7,708 downwards.
GTAATTTGTATGTATTACTAAAATGAAATCTCAGTTTCACAATATGTAATTAGTAAAAATGGACACCACGACTCATTTTGAGAAAGTTCGAGGCTGAGGTAATTTGAAAATGGCCTATTGTGTTTCCAAATCTGTAAAAGATCTTTAGATGCCTCGATCAAGCTTTTGTGTAGAGTTTGGATCAAATGCACTTGGAAAATGCCAAGTTGTAACTACATGTACACTGTACAATGTGCAAGAAGCTGCCTCACAATAGTATGATCAGGATTTCTGCTGACTTGCTCAAAAAGCAGTTGGCATGTACTCTGTATATGCAAGCAATATTCCCAAGCACTGGGCCAATTGCTTTTAAGTAACAAGCCTTACCTGATCTCCAACACAATATTTTCCTGATGTGTTCTGCAAGATCTTTTCTAGATCTATTTAAAAAAAAATAACTTGCAATGAAAATCAAATATTGTAAAACAAAATACATGTTACTTAATTAACCAATATTAACAACCTTTAAAACTTTTAAACTTGCAAAATTTAATAATAATAAGTAAATATTTAAGACAATCTTCAGAAGTTAAGAAAATATGAGAATAAAAGATATTAAAGGGGAGCACTGAGTTTGCACTTACTATGAAATCCCTTGTTGATCCAGTGGTGTCCCCACTCAGCTTTTCTGTCATCACCAAGGTAATTCAGGACAGAAAGATTTTGGACTGGTTGTATTCCACTAGCTATCACATGACTGACTTGCCTTACCTAAAAGGACATAAAAAATATTTCAACCACATAATCAAGTTCTCTGTGCCATTAAGCTATTAATTTATAACCACTGTTAATAATTACAAAACTGATAATTTTTTCTGAAAACAAAATCTGCCAACAAAATCTGTCATCATCTGTCATGTTGAGCTTGAACTGCAGTACCTGAAAAGAGTAGTAACTACCCCATAATGTCATTTTTAAAATACATTCTAGCCTTAGAAAAGTCATGTGTAGAACATAAACTGTAGGTTCTTTTTATTTTTTTCATTTATTTACTTTATTATGAAACTGTTCATTAGACGATGAAAATAGCTCACAAGTGTTTTGATTCCGATTAGTCACAAGTGTATCCATGGGAATTTACAAAAGGGCTATGATTCTCAAATCCAATTTTCCTTAGAGCTCAGTTAAACTTATACAGTACAGCCCAAAACTAAAGCCTGGTTCACACTTGTGTGATAAGCATAACACAAGCGACATAAGCATAAGCATAAGCACAAGAAAAAGGAACATGCTCCTTTTTTCTTGTGCTTATGCTTATGCTTATGTCGCTTGTGTTATGCTTATCGCACAAGTGTGAACCAGGCTTAATGCACGTGCAATAACTTCTTTTTGTGTATGTATGTATCTATTGCTGGTTAAGCCAACTACTGTAAACGTCTTGCAGTTATTTGTGGTTTGCGGTAGGACTCGTAACTTCTTGCGGCTTCTTGCAGATAGGATTTTGAACTTCTTGCGTTTGGAACTTCTTGCGGAAAAAGTGCAATTTAACTTCTTTTTGCCACTTACGTGTTCTTGCGGCCCAAGAACTTCTTGCGCATGCATTATTTTTGGGTTGTACTGTATGCCTATAATATTATTGTAGACTATAAACAGGCAAAATACAATTAAACTGTAAGAAAAATTAAAATTAACAGTTTTTTATATAATGTATTACACAATCCTTTATACCTGAGCTTTTTTGTATGGATCATCTCTGGGAAATAGTGGAGGATCTGGTCTTGTCTCATCCAGATATTCTATAATACTCAGCTGCAAATATTGATCAATAAAGTTTAATAAAGATTATCAAACAAAGACAGAAGAAAGGTCAGTTTAGCTATGGGTACATGTACATTATTTTTTAGACACATTCAAGCAATATGTGAAATAAATTTTTAACCCTTAGATTGCTGCATCAATACTAGCCACTACATTAAAATAAACTAAAAAGAACTACATCAATTCAAAGCAATGAACACTTAGAAATAAAAAACATGACCTTGATTATTGAAATCATTATAATAAGTAGATCTAGGGGCTTCTAGAATTTCAAATCTAGCACCTTAAACCACTTGGCCGCCAAACCTGTCACATACGTGATTACTGCTCAGTACTTGGTAAGAACATTTATTTTAATTACATGTAATATAATAATATTTTTTTCGTTGATTTGCGCTTTGTTGCCCTTTCTGAGGTTTGTGGAACAAAAAAAGAAACCTTTGTTTCTTCATTATTCATATAACTATGCTAATCTCTTAAGTACTGTAATTGCTTCATTAGCACAAGCAAATAAGGTGCTGAACGGGCCAGATTTGAGTATGTTTTGTCATGACACTGGTACGATACGAGGTCAGTCAATTTTTTTACCAGTCTGTTCTTCTACTTCTTAATCTTTCAAAAGGTTACAAACACATCTATTAAAAAAAAAAACCATTCTGATGAAGCTGCTAGAAGTGACCATTCCTGTTTGGGTCACGCCAGCATCCACCATCGTAGGATTTGCTCCTAAAGATTCTGCTTAATTGGAAAAGTGAGTTTTATTTCTCGAAAATGAAGTGCGGATCATCAAAAAAAAAAACACATTTACAGAATGTTTCTTTTCATGTTCAAACAAGTCAGTCTGCCAAAAAATAGCTCAATCCTGCAAGAAATGAAAATCGACCCAAAAAAGCGATATGCACCCTAGATTTTTGTACAAAAGCATTCAATTATATATTAATTTTATGTTAACATTCTGGTACATTATCATACGCTGTACATGTACATGTAGAATTGTGTTGTTTAACTCTATAAATACCATTAATAGTCTGAATTAGCAGTAATGTAACAAAATAAAACCAGCTACTTACAGAATCGGCCAATGTGTGACCATCAATAACTAATGCAGGAACTTGACCCATGGGATTTAACTTCTTGTAATCATCTGCCAGCTAGTAAAAGAAAATCCAAACTTCAACCAGACATTTGCTTTGAAAGAGAAGATCAAAAGGTCACACATGACTCAGTCAAATGGTAAATCAGTTCTTTTCAAAGCTTGTCAGAATTCACTTGGGAAGCACTAATAGATATATCAATTGACTGGTGAAAACAATTAATTTAATAACTTTGATGATGACTGAGCCAATACTCTCCAGTACAGACCTCACCCCTCGTTAGTAAGGCTTACAGTATTGTCTACATTCATAGGTCTGCAAGACATGCAAAAGACAAATCCTTTGCATGTACATATTGTATGCCTAATTTGCAAAGTGGAACTAACTGCCAGATTAACATAAATATTTTTCAGTGTAAATTGAATCTGACCTGTTGGCCCCCATCTTTCAGCAAGTGAACTGAGTGTGTTTCGTACTCAATTCCTTTCAAAGCTAGAGCTGAAGACAAATAACAATAAATATTGCACTACTGAGTTAATCATGACAAACAAAAATGCATTGAAGAAAAGTATACCAAGTAACATAATTATATATGTAGACTAGACATTAAACTAATTCCTAATTGAAGCTAATTTTAGTATTTAACGATTTTTTTGTATTTTATCTGTTTTTGTACATATTGATTTTATTTAATTTGTAGTTTTTTATGACTTTTGTAAAGTGTGCAAGAGCATCGATTTATGATCTGCTGCACTATATAAGATTAAATTATTATTATTATTATTATTATTATTATTATTATTATTATATTATTATTATTATTATTATATTATTATTATAATGTGTGAAACTTTATTTTAGCATAGAAACACATGTTACAAAAACATTATCAAAGCTTTCTATTTAGGATTTATAAGATTTAATAAAGATTACTTTAATTATAAGAATATTATGTTATTATTATTATTATTATTATTATCATTATTATTTACATTCTTGACAAAATTCTGACAATATAAAATATTACTATGCTCAATTGGTGGTCATCAAATCTTCTGCTGATTATTTTATGGATTTTCAGCTAGAAAATCAGATTTGACTGCCTGCTTTCTTTGTAATTGAGAATAACTTTACTTAAATAATCCATCAAATATTATTGATTTTTTGTGATTGGTTTAATGGCATGTATTTCTGGCCAAACGGAGGCTTTTTGTTTATATGTAACTTGTACAATGTAGTGCTATTAGGAACATGACTTGGAATTAAGTCAAAACCCAAACAATATAATTAATATGTAGTATTCTGACTAATAAAATTATCATAATATGTAAGTACACAGAAACAAATGTATACATAAAAATTAATCAAACATACACAAGGCTGTGACAGAGGATGTAAAATTGAAAAGTCTGGCAGACCTTCTAATTCTACCTTGAAATAATTATCAATTAAAACTAGCTGCAATTTGCCATACCTTCACCAATTCAATTAAGATCATCTCAGTGCTCTATCACTAATTTTGTTGTACAAGCAAATGTAATTTAAGGCATTTTTTTGTCAAAAATGCAGCAAATTTACCACGCTTAATTTTGATATCACACCTTTAATTCTAAGAAAGCTTACAAAAAGTCACAAAATGCATGTAACTCGAACACCATATTTTATTGTAAAACTTATAAAATGGTTATGTCATGCAATGATGATTTACATACCAGTTCTAACCCTCCAAGAGCAGGAACTTCTGAAATACGAGTACAACACTGGCTGTGAACAGGTAAAAATCAGTCTGTATCACTGAGTGCTTCAGTACAAAAATCCAAACTTATTATTTAGATATTTGACTTGGGAGACTTGATGATCACAAAAGAAATACTTAAAAAAAAATAAGTAAATGTAGGCTGGGATATAATTATTGTTTCACAACCAAGGAAATCTGCTCACCTCATGATTTTTCATAAGGCCATTCATGGTGAATCAGTAGAAGTATAGGCCAATTGATTGATTGATTGATTGATTGATTTATATACATAATTATATTAAATATTTTTATTTTTTACTCTTTTTAAAACAACTCAGGGAAGTAAATCTGTACCACACTGGCCAAGCAGCTATTTCAGTCAACTCCGCCATCTTGACATTTGCGACTTTGAACTAATAATGATAGTCCTTTACATAGATTTCACTTTGGTCTCAGTGTCTCAGCATCTACTTGAAATACCAAGAAACTCGCAGGTCGCAGTCCCATAATTCGCAATTCAGCATGATCTGATTGAATACCATCAGACTACTCAAACTAGAAAATCGAAAAATAAGCACCCATGCGGTGCTCAAAATTGTCCGCACTTTAGCTAGTCCTGAACAGAACGTACAAAAACGGGATCTGGGGATATCATCAAAGAACAGAGAACTAAGGACATGGGTGACTGGTTCAGTAGAGAACCTGATGCTGGTCATTACTTATAACTATAAAGGGTGAGCGAAAAAAGCCAACCTGTACCACTGGCAGTATTGTAGAGAGTCAATCCATTGATCGCAACAAGAAACTAATGGCTAGAATATGCGGCCCACAAAATATTTGACTTAAGGTATCAGTAAGGGCAAAATTTGCCATTTTACATAATTTTACTTTTTGAGCGGTTCGATAAATCTTTAGGAAATCTTTAAGATAAAAAAAACTCCACGAAAAAAATATTATATCTACCGCTAGTTATCGCGCGAGAAAGATTTTTGCATATTAATGTACTTAATTGAGAGTTGACAAGTTCTGTCAACCTGGTAATTATCGAGGCGCGTGACATCACAACGTACTGAGTTGACACGCAATTCGCCACGCGCCATAATCAGTGAACGGATGTCTTCGAGAAGAAAAAGCGATCTTGCCATTTTCATCGCTAAAGCAAGGCCAAGAGGCAAAAAGCACTTCGACAAAGAGTGGGCCACAAAATTGGCGGAAAGTGACAAAGCAAGCCGCGCTAAAGTAAGCTTACAGTTGCCAAGAAACTGTCGAAGCAGAGAAAATCGACGAAGAAAATTGGACGCGAAGTTAAAAGGCAGATCGATTGTTTTGGGTGAAAGGCTGCAAGAACGTCTCAGGGATGCGGTTTCATGTCGCTTTTGCCAAGGAGATGTGGACATTATGGGAAACGTTAAATCGCGAAATGGACTTGGTTCATCGTGGATTATAAGATGCCAAAATGAAAGCTGCCCATCCCAAAACACCAATTCAGCCTTCACAATAACTGAGAAGGGAAGGGTTTTGAGGTCAATCGGGCAACCGTTCTTGGCCTTCGATCCGCCGGTTGTGGCCACGCTGCAGCCTTGAAATTTCTGAGTTCTCTTGGACTCGCACCGATAAGCAAAAGCTGCTGGGCTGCTCAAACCAAAACAATCGAGGGAGAGGTGGGGTTTTACTCAAGAAAGAACTGAATAAAGCGGCTTGCGAATTAAAGAGTGGAAATTTTCTCTTGCAGAGTTGAACTGTTCTCACGAAGACCTCGATAATGCTGTAGCCGGACCTTTGGCATCTTTATTGACATGACATAATTTTGAAGATTAGTCAACGATATGTAAAATTTCGAACGCTAATATACAGTACCACTCAAAAGTAAGTTGACAGTCACCTCGAGACCTCGATCCTCGAGTCGAGCCTCGAGCTCAACACTCGATCCTCGGATCAGTCTCGAGTATCGAGTCTAGAGTCTCGAGTATCAAGTTGCGAGTCGAGAAAGTTAATGAGCTTGTCGCTTGACTGATCTCTCGAGAAATTAATTGCACAGACGGCACGCAAACCAAATACGTGTACATGCAGACCAGTCTTGCGAGCAATCGTTCCGCTCACTTTGCAATCCGAAAACAACTAATTACCAAGGCGTGCGACGGATTCGATTGTAAACACTGATAATGGCATGAGGGTGTTTAGTTGCGATCAGTTATGCTAGCGAATGAATGAATCTCGCGCCAAAATAAATTATGTTGGTAGGTTTTCTCGATTGAAAATACATTCGCTTGCATTGCAGCGTGAAAAAATTGGCGGTCAAAACGTTCAATGTTTGTCTGTCGGAATACACTGTAACCGATCACAGAAGTGTTCTCTGGTAAATAAATTTTATGCCTGCACGAATTTGGTCAGATTTATTTTTAAAAGTTTTGTGAGCCGTAATCTTCAATTTCAGGCCTTCTACGTTCGAAACAGCACTAAATTCAGGGCTCGAAAAAAAAACCCGTCCATGACAAGTAGATTTTCTCTTCGGACAAGAAACTTTCTCTCCTTCCTTGCCCGACGGCCAAGGATCCAGGCAAGCCGTTTGCCGACTAAATTTTTGATAATGATTTTGAGAAGAGAAGGTAAGCTTTAGGCTCAAGGGTAATCAAATGTTTAGACGAAACAAAAGGCGAAAGCTACAATATTTATAGCTGTTTTGTTGATTGCGTGACGCAGGTCACGGCTCAGAAGTGGTTGCCTAGCACGTGATCAAAATCTGCCCCGATCAGAAATTCCTTTCCAAGAATCAACAATAGCCGCGCTGGGAACAAAAAATGCGTTGTCGTTACATACTAATTTCTTTCTTTTTTATTTATTTTTGTCGAATTTTTATCTTTTACCAACACAGGACAACTACAACAAAAACCAGGGACACAAACTACTTACCATACCACTACAATAGCGGTTAGTTATACGACTTACTATACAGTACTATCCTTAGAGTACAATTCTTATACAGTTTGCGTCGTTGTTGTTGTGTGTTTTTTCAAATACACACATAGACTTAGCGAATTAAAAGCAGAACAGGTTTCCACTTAGCATCAAGCCAGGCTCT
>JAHPZR010040701.1:5000-10000 GCA_019787425.1 Platygyra sinensis | reverse complement strand
AACTAGAAATTAGAAACACTCTCTATTGGAGTGCTAGATGTAATCACTGGAAATAAACAAATTAATGAGGTAACGGACCGACTCCATCAGAACAGGGACAAACGGGCATAAATTACACAGAATAATTGCTTCAATAGCGGCCAAATCTCCTCCCTTGATTTTTACTTACTTTTAAACATTGTAAAAAATGCGTGCTACCCAACAAAGTCACAGCAAACATAGCGTGCTGCAATTTCAACGAGACGACCGCCTATTACTGTGTATAATGCTGGGGCCTGCGGTAAATTACACTGAGTTATTTTATAGTGTATGATGCTGTGTATAATGCTGTGTATAATGTATATATAATGTGTATAATACAGTGTATCATTGTAAGATAAAAGAGACGTTATTTATTCAAGAACTTCAACCAGCTTTCAACGTCAACGTCGGAAGTGAAAAGCTGATGCTTTATTAATCTGTTATTTTATATATATATATATATATATATATATATATATATATATATACCTGGAGTTATGAAAACCGGGTCGGCAAACCTTAACTTTTTGTGTAACTTTTCACAACTTCCCCAGTGTCTAATATTAGCTTGTTTACTGCTTGTTTACTAGGGGGGGGGGGGGAATCCTTAATGGCAGAAGCTTGTAGAGCTTACCTAGCCTGAAATGTTATCTTTTATTTTGTTTAGCCCAACCCCCCCCCCCCCCCTCCCCCCTCCCTCCCTCTCTTCTTGGTGTTAAGTTTTCCCCAGGCTACACTCGGCTGAATGTTAGTTTCGCGCGGTATCTCGGAGGTGGCGTTGTTCAATTAGCTTTCTATAACTGCTGTCTAAAGGAAGTCTGCCGGAGGACATCATTAAGTCCAATGAAGGTGCAAGTCGAACGATTTGCTAGCAAGCGTCGTCCATTATCGTGCATGAAGCCGTCCTGAGATGTATTTTTGGGTGCGGGACGTGATTTAGTCCCGTTTGGACACGCTGCATGTGACGATAATGTGTGCTTGCTTTAGACAGCAAAGAGCCTTAGCCGCATCAATTTAGGGCTTAGACGTGCACTGTAGCAGACATTTCTAGCTGCTGTTGGCGTTATTTGGCCTGGACTTTGATGCGGACTAAGACTTAGAAAAAAATCTGTTGTAGAGATGAGATTCTACTTCCCCGCCGCTTGAAATCGAAGTACATCCGGGACATTGCTATTTGCGAGCAAAACATGGCCACGAACAGTGTCAAGGAAAGCACGTCAAAGGCTGATCGATCGTGAGTAAACCTTTCATTTCCTTGTTTTATCAATTTCAGGCGTTTTCGGCCTAGCTAACTATCAGACATGTCTGTAATTCGCTAGCGCGGGGGAGATTATTGCTGTGGTTTCCGGTCGGTAATTGACCTGCTGACAGCATGCGGCAATTAATTATGTCCGAGTTTGTTTGAAGTTCAAGCGATTCTCCATGTAAGAAGCTCATTCAGGACGATTTAGGCCTTTAGAAAGCTATAGATCAACTCTCCGCTGTGGTTTTGATATGTGTACGTTCGTGTTTATTTAGACTCGAATTTCATTTTAATGCACTGCTAATTAAATTGTACAATTCGTGATTCAACTAAAACAAAGTGAATTTAGACTCCCTGGCCTCGAAAGGCATACAGAAAAGTTATTTCCTTTTTATTTGAACTACGATAAGCCTTGTGGAGAGCTAGCTGTAGGAGAGAATTGTATCAAGATTATCAGTCAGGACAAGTCAAATTCTCTAGGTATGTTTCTGGAAATACAGAGAGATATTAGGCTGAAATGGCACGTAACGGCGTCGTTTATGCTGACATGTAGGAATCAATTCCATGCGAAATCCTGTTGTTTATCGGTCCGCGAAAAAAGTATGGTTTTGCTGTCTATTTAAGTTACTGTGTAAGCCTGAACCAGTGCAGCGAAAGTGTGTGATAGTGTGATTTCCGCATGGTGTTGACAGGTATATGATGTCTTGTTTAAGTGCTGTTTTGCCAAAATAGTCTGTGTCAGGCACTAATATTTTTACGTCGGTGTTAAGCTTAGCTGATCGTACCTTGGAAAAAGCATTTCTCGACTCGGAAAAATTGGATCTAGGTCTAGTTTCAGCGAGCTCTAATGGCATTGAGCCATAGACCAGTCGCTTGTGCAGACAAGGTGACAAGTTGTGCACTATGTTTAATTTCATTCAGTTTGTTGTCTATTCCATGCGAAATCCTGTAGTTTATCGGACCGCGAAAAAAGTAGTGTTTTTCTGACTATGTAAGTTGCTATGTAAGCCTTATCAGGCACTCTATCGCTGCAGCGAACTGAACTTAAAAATTTCTAGGCTGAAATGACACCGTTTTGAAACTTCGCCGGAAGTCAGGTTACTGAATAAATGTTCTAAAATTTGCGTCATTCTAAACTTCGACTCATTGGAATGCTTCTAGGGACCATTAACTTACTGCTCGGCGTCAGATATAGGCTTTTTTATCGGCCTTTGGACGGATTTTATTGCTTTTAATTGCAAGTAGTAGAATGAGCCCTTATCTTTGCTAACCCTGTTTTCAAAAATTCAGGTATATATATATTTTATATTTTACTGTTAAGTATTTGCTTAATCTAGGTTCCAGTCCCCTCACCCGCTTTCTTATATATAAATAGCTGTTTTAAATTTCAACGGTTACTTTGAAAATGTATGTAGAGTACATACGAAACGTCAAGTCAAAATGAAAAAGTTCAATATGTTTATCACTGCTGTTTGTGTCTTATTTTGATCAAATTACGATGGCCCAAGAACAAAAGTATTTACGATACAGTTTTTGAGCGGTATGGCCAGCAGACGTTGAAGATCGTTAGAGAATATGAGAAAGATTTAACACGCTTCAACAAAGCTTCTCTGGATATCTGTTTTCTACAGAAGTGCAAGCTATTTCACAGTGTATAATGCTGGGGCCTGCGGTAAATTAAACTGAGTTATTTTATCATCACTTTCGCAGTACAAATCAAGGACATCAAGCATTATCTTAGCTTGCTTAACATTACCCAATAAAGGAAGTCACAAGACCAGCCAGGTATACGGAAGCCCAATGAATATGATCTAACATGGTAATGTGTGTGTGTACTACGTGACAGGGGAAGCCTGCAATATGGTAATGCCCTACACCCACATAAGCGCCGGTATAGATCGTTTTCACTGTCACGCATAAAAAAAAAAAAATCGAAAACCATTCAGTGGATAAAGTCAAGAAATTGTGATCTTATTGCATGTAAATAAACTAGACACTTCTCTAAGTTTTACGTCTGTGCGTTTTCCCAAACCGCAGATATTCGTCGAAATGTTTCGCAGAATTTTACAGAGCTCAGTATGGAAACGCATGTTGGTGCACATCAGATGTGCACCAATGTGCGTTTCCATACTGAGCTCTGTAAAATTCTGCGAAACATTTCGACGAATATCTGCGGTTTGGGAAAACGCACAGACGTAAAACTTAGAGAAGTGTCTAGTTTATTTACATGCAATAAGATCACAATTTCTTGACTTTATCCACTGAATGGTTTCGATTTTTTTTTTTTTATGCGTGACAGTGAAACGATCTATACCGGCGCTTATGTGGGTGTAGGGCATACCATATTGCAGGCTTCCCCTGTCACGTAGTACACACACACATTACCATGTTAGATCATATTCATGGGCTTCCCGTATACCTGGCTGGTCTTGTGAACTTCCTTTATTGGGTAATGTTAAGCAAGCTAAGATAATGCTTGATGTTCCTTGATTTGTACTGCGAAAGTGATGATAAAATAAACTCAGTTTAATTTACCGCAGGCCCCAGCATTATACACTGTGAAATAGCTTGCACTTCTGTAGAAAACAGATATCCAGAGAAGCTTTGTTGAAGCGTGTTAAATCTTTCTCATATTCTCTAACGATCTTCAACGTCCTGCTGGCCATACCGCTCAAAAAACTGTATCGTAAATACTTTTGTTCTTGGGCCATCGTAATTTGATCAAAAATAAGACACAAACAGCAGTGATAAACATATTGAACTTTTTCATTTTGACTTGACGTTTCGTATGTACTCTACATACATTTTCAAAAAGTACCGTTGAAATTTAAAACAGCTATTTATATATAAGAAAGCGGGTGAGGGGACTGGAACCTAGATTAAGCAAATACTTAACAGTAAAATATAAAATATATATATACCTGAATTTTTGAAAACAGGGTTAGCAAAGATAAGGGCTCATTCTACTACTTGGCAATTAAAAGCAATAAAATCCGTCCAAAGGCCGATAAAAAAGCCTATATCTGACGCCGAGCAGTAAGTTAATGGTCCCTAGAAGCATTCCAATGAGTCGAAGTTTAGAATGACGCAAATTTTAGAACATTTATTCAGTAACCTGACTTCCGGCGAAGTTTCAAAACGGTGTCATTTCAGCCTAGAAATTTTTAAGTTCAGTTCGCTGCAGCGATAGAGTGCCTGATAAGGCTTACATAGCAACTTACATAGTCAGCAAAACACTACTTTTTTCGCGGTCCGATAAACTACAGGATTTCGCATGGAATAGACAACAAACTGAATGAAATTAAACATAGTGCACAACTTGTCACCTTGTCTGCACAAGCGACTGGTCTATGGCTCAATGCCATTAGAGCTCGCTGAAACTAGACCTAGATCCAATTTTTCCGAGTCGAGAAATGCTTTTTCCAAGGTACGATCAGCTAAGCTTAACACCGACGTAAAAATATTAGTGCCTGACACAGACTATTTTGGCAAAACAGCACTTAAACAAGACATCATATACCTGTCAACACCATGCGGAAATCACACTATCACACACTTTCGCTGCACTGGTTCAGGCTTACACAGCAACTTAAATAGACAGCAAAACCATACTTTTTTCGCGGACCGATAAACAACAGGATTTCGCATGGAATTGATTCCTACATGTCAGCATAAACGACGCCGTTACGTGACATTTCAGCCTAATATCTCTCTGTATTTCCAGAAACATACCTAG
>JAHPZR010040700.1:22500-25636 GCA_019787425.1 Platygyra sinensis | reverse complement strand
AGACATTACTGAATCAAATCTTTGAAAGACCTACAGTCCTTCGCAGCCCTTATCTTGTTTAATATTGTAATGTCGATGTGGCCTCTCCTATAAGCCTGCTGGTTTCTTAAGGTCTCCTCGTCTAACAACTTGCTGTATATTATTATTGTTATTATTATTATTTATTTTATTTTTTTTATTTTTTTAATCTGTTGTAATATAAAGGCAGATAAATGATGATGACGATGATGAACAACACTGAGAGGTATCCCATATCATCTAGATGAAAAGAAAACGAAAAGAAAGATATTCTGGCTTACATACACTTTCTTTTAGCGACTGGCAATATTTGCCCCCTGATGATCCCAGAATTCTTTGGCATAACATGGCTATCAATTGCCAGAGACTCATTCATTTTGAGCATGTATTAAAGCATTTTACAGTTGTCTGCTTAGTGAACTTGGCCTTTGAATGGCAGCGAGGATGGAAGAGGTGACCTTGTTTTGATAAAGACCTCACTTTTTTTTGCTGTGCAAATCAAGTTGTTTAAAGTTATGTCTAGGTACATGCACATGACAAAGCAGAGAGGTCTGTGCAAATTGAAAGCAAGGTCACATCCAGCCTCGCTGCCATTCAAAGGCCAGGTCACTGAGCAGACAACTGTAAAATGCTTTAATACATGCTCACAATGCATGAGTCTCTGGTAATTGATAGCCATGTTATGCCAAAGAATTCTGGGATCATCAGGGGGCAAATATTGCGAGTCGCTAAAAGAAAGTGTATGTAAGCCAGAATATCTTTCTTTTTGTTTTCTTTTCATCTTGATGATATGGGATACCTCTCACTGTTGTTGTTTATAGACTGTAGGCAACAGACAAATCGACTCCAAATCCAGATTTTCTACATTGTCTACAAGATGAAGTGTTACTTGATATTGAGGTACTCGGGCTTCTTGCGTTTATTTATTTTGAAAGAAAACTCTGGTAGACTTGCAAAACACATTCATTCCATACGCTGGTTCAGTTACTTGACATAGAGAATCCCATCACTGTCTTTGAATATTCCATTACTAAAGGATCATCCACGGGACAAGGAAAACCATACAGGGCTCGTCTTCCAACTGGTTCAGATAAAGTTTAAGACAGTGAGTTAATGTATAATGCGAGTGAGTTAGTGACTGACTGAAGAATAGCGACGATGATATTCATGTAAAGTTTTCCCCCTCTCTCACATTTAACCAGAGGGCGTGCAAAGGGAATGGAGGTTAGGGTGGATGCGACCTCCCCCTCCTCCATATCCTAGAGGTCTTCTTTTTCAGAAGTTAAAAGGGGAGGATTAACCCTCTGATGCTGAATCTTCCAGTAGCTCTTCATTTATCCCTTGACATAAATTCATTGTGGCAGCATATTCTTTGCGTTGAGCCACATTTTTCGTTGCAAATTTACAGCAAAATACCCACGTTCTAACTTTAATTTTGGAAATCAAAAAGTAAATGACGTGATCATGCACGAGACCTTGCATGTTTTACATTTTAAGAAAGTTTTGGCATTTGTCAGTAGTGCGGAAAGTAGTCAGTGAGTGTTGCTTAAAAGATTTTACCATGAAACTACTATTAAGATCTACAGAACGTTTTTCGGTCTCAGTGGCGTCCGACCGAGGTGCTGATCAAAATTTCTCTTATCGTAAATAAGTGTCATGAATTCAGAAGTCTTCTTTTGCATAGAACTAATTTCTGTTGCAGTATACTTTCAAAGTTTTGTTTGACACCGAAAATACTGCCTATCTGACGGTTATTAAGTTAGATAAACACTAAAGAGTGTCAGTTGGCTTGGTAAACCGTTAGATGAGACTGGCCAAGAGATTTCAATGATCTCCAGTGATTTCAGTTGGCTTTTTTAAACCGACGAAAACCGAAGTTGGTCGATCAAAACGTTATTGTATAAGAAGCTGTAAACGTTGTTTTAACATTTAATAAAGTCAGTGTCAAATAAAACCTCGAATGTACACTACTGATGTTTATCCCTGACTGCGAGTTTAGCATTTTTAAATTCTGTAATGTTGCACTAAAACATGTCCTTTTTAAAAACGCATTAGGATTCATTATCATTTCCCATCCAGTTAGCCAATTTATTTACTTACTATGGCCAGATGACCGCCAAACCACACCACACTCGCCATCATCATATCCATCAAAAACTGAAATTAGAAGACAATTAAGTCACATAGATACTGGGGCAACAACAATGTTCGCTTATTCCTGTCAGGTCGTGTTCACACACCTTACTAAAGAGAATCGTAATGGCAGAGTGTGTTATTGTCAGCGCCGTGGCTCAAGAATAAAACGTTACAGAGGGCAACCAGAGCAGTGCTCTGACAGAGTTGACTGCACCTGTATTCATTAGACCAGACAACCTGTCAGAGGTGAGGATATTCGACTCTTTAAGCCTTTGTTAGAGCAAAGAAATTTTATATCAACTTCAAACGACGGAGGCTACTAAAACCGAACAGTCTCCATTTGTCCATAGGTACTGGACAACAGTAATGTCTATATAATTGTTGGTTTAGTGACTCCTTTACCTTTTACTGTTTTCATATAGCTTGAATTGAAAGGAATTTGAAAGAATTATACCCTGACCATTAGTCGATCATCCCTGCTTACCGCTGTGACATGCGTTGTAAATGCGATATCCTACATCAGTAGTGGTGCAGGTGTTAGTCTCCCACACATACGGATGAGAATAGGAAATGATGATGCGTGGACAACTGAAATGAATGAAGAAAGTATTTCTTTGAAACAGAGACGCAAAAAGAAACGTTTCTAGACCTGAACCCCTTAGTTAACATTGCAGTAACTAAGCTCTTGCCCAGAGTTTTTTAGAATATTCAAAATGAAGTAGTCGATTACGATATCGGAATCAGTATCATCATAGTTTAGTTCATAAGGCGTCTTCTTTGGGTAATTATTCTGTTTCTGAATGTGAAGAGTGATCATCGCAGGAAATTTTCCAATTTAAGCAATTGGAAAAGAAGCCTGAAAAAATCAGGGCTTCAACGGGATTCGAATACTTTACATTCATCTACAACCGCAGTACAAATGTGAATTATTTTTTCCAATGTGTGGCTTCATAGCTCAGTTGGTGAAGCATCGCACCGGTAT
>JAHPZR010040700.1:10000-20000 GCA_019787425.1 Platygyra sinensis | reverse complement strand
GAAAAGCACTTCATTCCATACCTGGTAAAACACAGTGACTTGATTAGCCAACTTATCAACTCTGAATGTTCCTAGAAAATATCAAGTCTTATCTGTCAAAACAGTATTTTAGACCCTCCTAAAATTGTACGCTTTGTGATGTTTGCGTAGCAGCTTGCATTCAGTAAATAACCAAAACAAGTTTGGAATAAGAATTTATTACTCCTTTACCCTTAGAGAGGAGGAGCTTTTGCTGTTGGTTGCTTTGCTGTCAATTTTATATATTTTTCAGTCTCTCACATGCAGTGTAGTACTCTACCTTCAGTTTGTGCCAGTTTATGTATATCCTCGTCGCTTAGTTTCCGGCCTGTAATGCTATTCTCAGCAAAAGGCACACACAGTATTGAGTTAAGGCAGTTGTTGGAATTTCTTTGAAGGTGATCGTTATTCTTGGAACTGATACTCACAACCAAAGTCCAGCCGCCACCTGGCAATTAAAAAAAAACATTGTTAACTGTTACCTTGCAAATTGATGTTGGAAGACACCGCTAACGACCGTTGCAGGAGGTCGTGAAAACTAGTATGCTGTGTTTATGCGTGTCGTCTTTAAGTGCCAATGAAGTAAAAAAGATATAATTGCGGCTTATTTGAAAGGACTTGCAAAGTACAAAAGAATGGCGTTTTTCTTATTAGAACAACTTTTTTCGTTTTAGAGATATTTACGTTTTTCTGGGGAAAGTGACGATGTCATAGGTGGCTTTACTAAAACAGTACAACACTCAATTAAGAATATCTCTAGAAATATCAAAACGGCGTTCTTTAAACTTGGCACCAGAAGTTGAACTGTACATCACAAAACAAGCAAAATAACACCTGCCGTGTTGTTGTTATGGCAACAGTTATACCGCTGACCTTGTTTTAATTGAGACTACAATCCTCAGATTTTGTCTTAAACAAGGATCATCCACTCTCAAAAATCTAATGGAGAGAATTATAAGAAAATATGGGAACCCTGTGTGTTTAAAGCCAGACCTTCTGTCCAACTTTTAAGATTACAAATGGGAATATTTGGTTTTTCACAAAAAGAGACTGGAGCCAAGAGTGTTGCCATGGAAACAACATAGAAGGTGTCGTTCTGTTTCTTTTGTGATGTACATTTCTGGTGCCAAGTTTGTAGAACACTGCTCCAATTTTTCGTTCTGGAGTTATTCTTAATTGAGTGTTGTACTGTTTTAGTGGAACCATCCATGACGTCATCATTTTCCTCATTTGCAAAATACAAAAACGTAAATATCTCTAAAACGAAAAAAGATATTCCAGAAAGGAAAACGCCATTCTTCTTTACTTTGAAAAGCCTTTCAAATAAGCAACATTATATTTTTTACTTGATAGGCACTTCAACACCTACCGGACCCAGCATATGGTCAGAAGCGAGAACCTTGTACTAATAAGTTTATACACAGCTTACGCTTTCGACCTGGAATTAACATGATAACATGTACTCACCATAATTCTTCATATCACAGTAAACTTGAGCTTCTCTGTTTCCAATATTTACCCAGTAATAACCACTTTCGGTCTGAGGAAATTCCTGGTATATCTCCGCGCAAGACGTAAAACCACCCTTCTGTAAAAAGACGGTATCTTGATCACAGATCTGAAGCGTTAACCACACAAGGTACATAGCGCAATCTTTCATTATTTCCATTTTGTTACTATTATTATTATAATGAATATTATTAATAACCTATATAGGTCATATAGGCTCCCACCTTTTTGTGTTTTAAGCTTGTGTCCATATACACGGATCCCTCCTGTTGTCCATAATCCTCTGGGTGAGTATATCTGTCTTCATCGTTTAAGTCACATGACTTGTCCCTCAGACGGAAGTTCAAACTTTTACAGCGAAATTCATTTCGACACATCAGGACGCAATCAGAGAGGACTGGGTGAAATTCTTGTTGAATTCACGTGACTAGACAAGCTATGACCATACACTGAGTATGTTGAGCCAGAGCAGTATTGTAGTGCTTCGTGAATTGTTGCTGTGTTTAAGATGACGAGGATACTCAAGTAACGCTGCAGCATTTTATCAGACCTAAAATAAACACATGAGTTCAGGAGCAGGAATTCAACTGCTACATAAAAACTTGATTACACTTTTGAAAAGATGGCAAACTTACTGAAATTCAAATCAAAGTAGAACGTCTGACAAAAACGTTTCCGTCTAAGGCAAAATTTTCTCCATGAAGGGGATTATTTAGCAATAAAAATTCGGGAGATCGTCAGGCAACATACAGAGATATGAATTCGTCCGGCACCATCACGTCATAAAGACATAAAGCTAGCAGTAGAGAGCGACCTTGTTTTAGCAGTTGAAACATTGCAATTTATGAGTTATTAACTAAACGTGAGGTAAACATGAATGGATATTGGCCAACTTCTTACTTGAGAATTTCAAGACCGAAACGCAGTCAAGGTTCACAAGCACGAAAATAAAAACAACAACAACAACAGCAACAAAAACAGAGGCCAGTCCAACGTACATCTAACATACCTCCTTTGGAGGCATATGCTTTTATGGTATGACAACTGAACAGAAGTCGCGTTTTATTCTGGTTAGAAATCGTTCAGTCGGTCATGTTTGTACGATTGATATTGAATGTTCACTTACCGATATTGCGTTAAAATAGCTACAGCAAGAAGAATTTAGCCAATCGGCTCGCAGTCTAATAAGCACCCAACTATAACGGTAACAGCTTTGTAGACAATCTTCGATTTCTGCTAGCGGTTGAAACGATCTTTGTAGGAAAGAAAGACTTAATTCTGCGAGTGTTCTGAACAATAACCCTGAGGTCGAAGAAACCATAAAACTTATTGACACAGGATTTTAATCAGCGTGTAATTGCATCGCTATGGAAACCTAAATAAAGTAAAACAAGGATTACATCTTTCTTGGGAACTGTGAGAGTAGGTTCTGAAGGCCTGTCCTTTTGCTTGTTTAATAGTTATTTAATAATGCCTTTTGGATAAGCCTTGTGAAGCAAGGAATTCTTCAGCTCAGATAGAGTCGACTGCAATAAAGTGGTTTTGTTCGAGTAAGTAATTACCGAGGGGAACGGTTCCGAAATGAAAGAATGTACTTGTTCGTTTAGGGTTGGTTTCTCGCAAGCAATTAGCAGGCCCTCCATTCTCGAAAGGTGGTTGTCTCAGTGCGCTTGGGTTGGGTGTTTTGCCACGTTACGGGCTGGTTCGGAGCTGTGAGACTTGTTCTCGTGTTCTGCCTTTCGTACTGCGAAGCTTCTTTTGTTTCCCTAATGCTCGTTTTGCCACACGTGCGTTCGGCACGATAGATGACGTTTGATTTGTGCCGGTTTTAATCTTTGGGGGTGAATAAACTTTTGATTTTCCTTGTTTGCCACAAAATGATAAACATAAATCGCCCGTCCGTAAGAGTATTAGTGGTATCGAGTTACTAAGTTCAAGTTTATTACACAAGGGGTCTAGGGTGATTTGAAACTACCCCCGGATCATCCAGTTCCGTGGAAACAATCCAGATATTTGGAAAGAAGCTTTGACGTTGCACCTGCACTGCCTTGTGGATTTGGTATAGGTGCTGTTTCAGTCTGTGTAGTGGAGACACCATAGTTAAGGGTTACGAGTCATATCACAAAGGTTGGGACACTCAAAATTGTTAGTCCTGCAGTGAGCTACATGGAACACATACGAGTTGGAGTGGCCATGGTGTGATAGGGTGTGCTCATAGATGCCATAATTATGAAGGTATGGTGTGACCCCCGAAGGCAGTAATCATTGTATTTAAAGGAGTTTGTCCGAGCGGTGCTCTTTCTGGCGTGTAGCTTGACTATGGACACAGGCGTTTGTATATGTCTACGGGTATGACATTCCCCTCGACTCTAGTATCGATTTTGCATAGAAGGGGTGCTGTGACTTGACCCGAGTCTCCTTGTAGCTGTAGTAAGGCTTGTGTATCATTCTCAGAGACACTGTTTATGTATAACGAGTGGAAGTGCAGTTGTGGGATGTCCAGCATGGGTGGTGTGTTAGTGGTATCTGATGGTGGAGTTTCAGCACTTTGGTCAGCTGTGTCAATGGCATTAATGTTCTCCCTCTTCTTTTGGCCCCAGTCCTTGTGTTACTCATGGCCTTGTGGCTTTATTCCTGGGCGAGAGCGACATACAGCTTTCCAGTGATTGTATTTGCCACGAACTTTTAGTTTTTAGACTCTTAGTTCTATGTATGCTGGGCACAGAGAGCTCCGATTTAGGTCGTGAAGGTTTCTACGATTTCCACACCTAACTTGGTTTTCCTGCATTGAAGGCTGTCTTGTGTGAAGATCCTGCCTCAGGGCATTGACCGTTGTAGTTTGAATACCTCTAATATCCTTATCTGTACTGGTTATCTGTAGTCTCTTGTGTTCCTGCAATATTTATTGTTTTGTCAAGTGTCAAGGTGTCATCATGTCAAAGAAGTATTGAATGCACAAGTGAGTTGTTTGATCCAGAGATTAAGGCATCAATGATGTGTTCGTTAGGGTTTATGTACTTACATTCTTTTACTAAGATACAAACTTTCTTGAGGAGAGGAGTCCTGAGGAGTCGACTGTTTCGCCTGGCTCTTGTTTTATGGTGCGAAATTTGTAATGGGCGAGTCTGAAGTTACTTCTTGGTGCCACATAGGTTTCGAAATTTGTCCAATACGAGCTGAGTTTCTTCTCTTCATCGGCTGTTAGCGTCCACGTGTAGGCTAGCTCTCGGCCTTCGTCCCCTGACTAAATCAGCAGAAAACTTATCTGTTCTTCCTCGCTCTTTTCCTTAAACGGGCCGGAAAAGTGCGACTGGCAGAGATCTTTGAATTTTCTGAGAGCTCGCGGTGCTTGCGATGAGGACCAGTCCGTATGGGGAATTGGTAATCCGCCTAGCTCCTCCGTGGTTTCGTTTTACTGAGGTCCATCAAGGAGGTGGATATGCACGGGCTTAGTGCTAAAAATTCGCTTTGAAAATCGCAGATAAGGTATAACGCCTTCCAAACTAAAATGTGGCAGTCCAATTTGGGAAAATTCCGAAGAGTGCTAATATTTGGTGCTGAAAGAGTTTGTGTTTCCGAAAGATTTTGGCTAATTCTAAGAAAAAAAACAAAGTGGTCAGTTGAGTCCAGCAAGGACAATACATCCAGTTTAACCAAAATGTACAATTTAATGAAAAAAATCGTCGATCGGGCGATCCCTTTTTGAGAGATTCAGCGTTTCTGATCTCCCGATCCTATTGTAACTTATCAGAACAAAACGGCTATCTATTTATAATCTGAAAGTATTCTGAATTTCAACCCCCCTGTCAGATACAGACAGGGACAGTGTCTATAATTCAGAATAGATTTCAGATCCCTAAAGATTTAAGCGTTCAAAGTTCTGATAAGTTACAATAGGATCGGGAGATCAGAAACGCTGAATCTCTCAAAAAGGGATCGCCCGATCGACGATTTTTTTCATTAAATTGTACATTTTGGTTAAACTGGATGTATTGTCCTTGCTGGACTCAACTGACCACTTTGTTTTTTTTCTTAGAATTAGCCAAAATCTTTCGGAAACACAAACTCTTTCAGCACCAAATATTAGCACTCTTCGGAATTTTCCCAAATTGGACTGCCACATTTTAGTTTGGAAGGCGTTATACCTTATCTGCGATTTTCAAAGCGAATTTTTAGCACTAAGCCCGTGCATATCCACCTCCTTGATGGACCTCAGTAAAACGAAACCACGGAGGAGCTAGGCGGATTACCAATTCCCCATACGGACTGGTCCTCATCGCAAGCACCGCGAGCTCTCAGAAAATTCAAAGATCTCTGCCAGTCGCACTTTTCCGGCCCGTTTAAGGAAAAGAGCGAGGAAGAACAGATAAGTTTTCTGCTGATTTAGTCAGGGGACGAAGGCCGAGAGCTAGCCTACACGTGGACGCTAACAGCCGATGAAGAGAAGAAACTCAGCTCGTATTGGACAAATTTCGAAACCTATGTGGCACCAAGAAGTAACTTCAGACTCGCCCATTACAAATTTCGCACCATAAAACAAGAGCCAGGCGAAACAGTCGACTCCTCAGGACTCCTCTCCTCAAGAAAGTTTGTATCTTAGTAAAAGAATGTAAGTACATAAACCCTAACGAACACATCATTGATGCCTTAATCTCTGGATCAAACAACTCACTTGTGCATTCAATACTTCTTTGACATGATGACACCTTGACACTTGACAAAACAATAAATATTGCAGGAACACAAGAGACTACAGATAACCAGTACAGATAAGGATATTAGAGGTATTCAAACTACAACGGTCAATGCCCTGAGGCAGGATCTTCACACAAGACAGCCTTCAATGCAGGAAAACCAAGTTAGGTGTGGAAATCGTAGAAACCTTCACGACCTAAATCGGAGCTCTCTGTGCCCAGCATACATAGAACTAAGAGTCTAAAAACTAAAAGTTCGTGGCAAATACAATCACTGGAAAGCTGTATGTCGCTCTCGCCCAGGAATAAAGCCACAAGGCCATGAGTAACACAAGGACTGGGGCCAAAAGAAGAGGGAGAACATTAATGCCATTGACACAGCTGACCAAAGTGCTGAAACTCCACCATCAGATACCACTAACACACCACCCATGCTGGACATCCCACAACTGCACTTCCACTCGTTATACATAAACAGTGTCTCTGAGAATGATACACAAGCCTTACTACAGCTACAAGGAGACTCGGGTCAAGTCACAGCACCCCTTCTATGCAAAATCGATACTAGAGTCGAGGGGAATGTCATACCCGTAGACATATACAAACGCCTGTGTCCATAGTCAAGCTACACGCCAGAAAGAGCACCGCTCGGACAAACTCCTTTAAATACAATGATTACTGCCTTCGGGGGTCACACCATACCTTCATAATTATGGCATCTATGAGCACACCCTATCACACCATGGCCACTCCAACTCGTATGTGTTCCATGTAGCTCACTGCAGGACTAACAATTTTGAGTGTCCCAACCTTTGTGATATGACTCGTAACCCTTAACTATGGTGTCTCCACTACACAGACTGAAACAGCACCTATACCAAATCCACAAGGCAGTGCAGGTGCAACGTCAAAGCTTCTTTCCAAATATCTGGATTGTTTCCACGGAACTGGATGATCCGGGGGTAGTTTCAAATCACCCTAGACCCCTTGTGTAATAAACTTGAACTTAGTAACTCGATACCACTAATACTCTTACGGACGGGCGATTTATGTTTATCATTTTGTGGCAAACAAGGAAAATCAAAAGTTTATTCACCCCCAAAGATTAAAACCGGCACAAATCAAACGTCATCTATCGTGCCGAACGCACGTGTGGCAAAACGAGCATTAGGGAAACAAAAAGAAGCTTCGCAGTACGAAAGGCAGAACACGAGAACAAGTCTCACAGCTCCGAACCAGCCCGTAACGTGGCAAAACACCCAACCCAAGCGCACTGAGACAACCACCTTTCGAGAATGGAGGGCCTGCTAATTGCTTGCGAGAAACCAACCCTAAACGAACAAGTACATTCTTTCATTTCGGAACCGTTCCCCTCGGTAATTACTTACTCGAACAAAACCACTTTATTGCAGTCGACTCTATCTGAGCTGAAGAATTCCTTGCTTCACAAGGCTTATCCAAAAGGCATTATTAAATAACTATTAAACAAGCAAAAGGACAGGCCTTCAGAACCTACTCTCACAGTTCCCAAGAAAGATGTAATCCTTGTTTTACTTTATTTAGGTTTCCATAGCGATGCAATTACACGCTGATTAAAATCCTGTGTCAATAAGTTTTATGGTTTCTTCGACCTCAGGGTTATTGTTCAGAACACTCGCAGAATTAAGTCTTTCTTTCCTACAAAGATCGTTTCAACCGCTAGCAGAAATCGAAGATTGTCTACAAAGCTGTTACCGTTATAGTTGGGTGCTTATTAGACTGCGAGCCGATTGGCTAAATTCTTCTTGCTGTAGCTATTTTAACGCAATATCGGTAAGTGAACATTCAATATCAATCGTACAAACATGACCGACTGAACGATTTCTAACCAGAATAAAACGCGACTTCTGTTCAGTTGTCATACCATAAAAGCATATGCCTCCAAAGGAGGTATGTTAGATGTACGTTGGACTGGCCTCTGTTTTTGTTGCTGTTGTTTGTTGTTGTTTTTATTTTCGTGCTTGTGAACCTTGACTGCGTTTCGGTCTTGAAATTCTCAAGTAAGAAGTTGGCCAATATCCATTCATGTTTACCTCACGTTTAGTTAATAACTCATAAATTGCAATGTTTCAACTGCTAAAACAAGGTCGCTCTCTACTGCTAGCTTTATGTCTTTATGACGTGATGGTGCCGGACGAATTCATATCTCTGTATGTTGCCTGACGATCTCCCGAATTTTTATTGCTAAATAATCCCCTTCATGGAGAAAATTTTGCCTTAGACGGAAACGTTTTTGTCAGACGTTCTACTTTGATTTGAATTTCAGTAAGTTTGCCATCTTTTCAAAAGTGTAATCAAGTTTTTATGTAGCAGTTGAATTCCTGCTCCTGAACTCATGTGTTTATTTTAGGTCTGATAAAATGCTGCAGCGTTACTTGAGTATCCTCGTCATCTTAAACACAGCAACAATTCACGAAGCACTACAACACTGCTCTGGCTCAACATACTCAGTGTATGGTCATAGCTTGTCTAGTCACGTGAATTCAACAAGAATTTCACCCAGTCCTCTCTGATTGCGTCCTGATGTGTCGAAATGAATTTCGCTGTAAAAGTTTGAACTTCCGTCTGAGGGACAAGTCATGTGACTTAAACGATGAAGACAGATATACTCACCCAGAGGATTATGGACAACAGGAGGGATCCGTGTATATGGACACAAGCTTAAAACACAAAAAGGTGGGAGCCTATATGACCTATATAGGTTATTAATAATATTCATTATAATAATAATAGTAACAAAATGGAAATAATGAAAGATTGCGCTATGTACCTTGTGTGGTTAACGCTTCAGATCTGTGATCAAGATACCGTCTTTTTACAGAAGGGTGGTTTTACGTCTTGCGCGGAGATATACCAGGAATTTCCTCAGACCGAAAGTGGTTATTACTGGGTAAATATTGGAAACAGAGAAGCTCAAGTTTACTGTGATATGAAGAATTATGGTGAGTACATGTTATCATGTTAATTCCAGGTCGAAAGCGTAAGCTGTGTATAAACTTATTAGTACAAGGTTCTCGCTTCTGACCATATGCTGGGTCCGGTAGGTGTTGAAGTGCCTATCAAGTAAAAAATATAATGTTGCTTATTTGAAAGGCTTTTCAAAGTAAAGAAGAATGGCGTTTTCCTTTCTGGAATATCTTTTTTCGTTTTAGAGATATTTACGTTTTTGTATTTTGCAAATGAGGAAAATGATGACGTCATGGATGGTTCCACTAAAACAGTACAACACTCAATTAAGAATAACTCCAGAACGAAAAATTGGAGCAGTGTTCTACAAACTTGGCACCAGAAATGTACATCACAAAAGAAACAGAACGACACCTTCTATGTTGTTTCCATGGCAACACTCTTGGCTCCAGTCTCTTTTTGTGAAAAACCAAATATTCCCATTTGTAATCTTAAAAGTTGGACCAGAAGGTCTGGCTTTAAACACACAGGGTTCCCATATTTTCTTATAATTCTCTCCATTAGATTTTTGAGAGTGGATGATCCTTGTTTAAGACAAAATCTGAGGATTGTAGTCTCAATTAAAACAAGGTCAGCGGTATAACTGTTGCCATAACAACAACACGGCAGGTGTTATTTTGCTTGTTTTGTGATGTAC
The DNA here is from genome assembly GCA_019787425.1 of Platygyra sinensis. Classification (NCBI taxonomy): domain Eukaryota; kingdom Metazoa; phylum Cnidaria; class Anthozoa; order Scleractinia; family Merulinidae; genus Platygyra; species Platygyra sinensis. The sequence goes on along the minus strand of JAHPZR010040700.1, from coordinate 10,136 downwards.
AGTTCAACTTCTGGTGCCAAGTTTAAAGAACGCCGTTTTGATATTTCTAGAGATATTCTTAATTGAGTGTTGTACTGTTTTAGTAAAGCCACCTATGACATCGTCACTTTCCCCAGAAAAACGTAAATATCTCTAA
>JAHPZR010040700.1:0-5000 GCA_019787425.1 Platygyra sinensis | reverse complement strand
AGAGGGTTAATCCTCTCCCTTTTAACTTCTGAAAAAGAAGACCTCTAGGATATGGAGGAGGGGGAGGTCGCATCCACCCTAACCTCCATTCCCTTTGCACGCCCTCTGGTTAAATGTGAGAGAGGGGGAAAACTTTACATGAATATCATCGTCGCTATTCTTCAGTCAGTCACTAACTCACTGCATTATACATTAACTCACTGTCTCAAACTTTATCTGAACCAGTTGCAAGACGAGCCTTGTATGGTTTTCCTTGTCCCGTGGATGATCCTTTTAGTAATGGAATATACAAAGACAGTGATGGGATTCTCTATGTCAAGTAACTGAACCAGCGTATGGAATGAATGTGTTTTGCAAGTCTACCAGAGTTTTCTTTCAAAATAAATAAACGCAAGAAGCCCGAGTACCTCAATATCAAGTAACACTTCATCTTGTAGACAATGTAGAAAATCTGGATTTGGAGTCGACGATTTGTCTGTTGCCTACAGTCTATAAACAACAACAGTGAGAGGTATCCCATATCATCAAGATGAAAAGAAAACAAAAAGAAAGATATTCTGGCTTACATACACTTTCTTTTAGCGACTCGCAATATTTGCCCCCTGATGATCACCAGAATTCTTTGGCATAACATGGCTATCAATTACCAGAGACTCATGCATTGTGAGCATGTATTAAAGCATTTTACAGTTGTCTGCTCAGTGACCTGGCCTTTGAATGGCAGCGAGGCTGGATGTGACCTTGCTTTCAATTTGCACAGACCTCTCTGCTTTGTCATGTGCATGTACCTAGACATAACTTTAAACAACTTGATTTGCACAGCAAAAAAAACTGAGGTCTTTATCAAAACAAGGTCACCTCCTCCATCCTCGCTGCCATTCAAAGGCCAAGTCACTAAGCAGACAACTGTAAAATGCTTAATACATGCTCAAAATGAATGAGTCTCTGGCAATTGATAGCCATGTTATGCCAAAGAATTCTGGGATCATCAGGGGGCAAATATTGCCAGTCGCTAAAAGAAAGTGTATGTAAGCCAGAATATCTTTCTTTTCGTTTTCTTTTCATCTAGGTGATATGGGATACCTCTCAGTGTTGTTCATCATCGTCATCATCATTTATCTGCCTTTATATTACAACAGATTAAAAAAAGAAAAAAAAAATAAAATAAATAATAATAATAACAATAATAATATACAGCAAGTTGTTAGACGAGGAGACCTTAAGAAACCACCAGGCTTATAGGAGAGGCCACCTCGACATCACAATATTAAACAAGATAAGGGCTGCGAAGGACGTAGGTCTTTCAAGATTTGATTCAGTAATGTCTTACCCCAAGGAATAAGCTTTAAGGAAATTTTTGCGGTATAGTCATTTGTTAAATCGTACCATATTTAATTTTTTTGTTGACGATAACACAGTATCATCTTTTTTATTAACTCTGTTACAATGAAATACAAGAAAAAAAAATATAGAAATAAAAAGTCATTTGTATGGGAGTCTACGGCACCGGGTTGTCATTCCTGTTTTAGTATTGTCTACATTTAGAAATTATTCCTGCCAACATGGGGGCTAGACAGGTGCAGTGGCATTATAATATTAGGTTTTCATGATCATGTAAAAGGGAACCATGACTTTAAGGCATAATACAGAAATTGCCAGGCTCTCAACTTCTTAATAGACCCTAGTCGCCCTCTGCTATTTTCAACGCCATCAGAGTTATTGATAGTGTATAGTGAAGCGAAATCGCATTGCTTTACTGTAACTTTTGTTCCTGAAAGTATGTTCCTTTATCTTTGATAGTTTTCACAGTGATTCTATTTGCATGGACATGCTCCAAATAAAATATAGTAGCCCAAACTCTTGTATGTAAACAAAAACAAAGGTGTGGCTGACTAGGAGCCCTATAACTGGAGTTTTAGATGGCTCTAATGTACTGAGAGAGTGTGTGAAATTTTAAAGTGCACCTAATTAGATTAGGGATGGACCATTAGAAAAGTGATGGGGGGGGAGGGGAATTTTCAGCTTGTACGAATTTTTTTTTTTCGCTCACGGCTTGTGCAGGAATTTTTTTTCTGGTGAAACCCTCTGCGCGAATTTTTTTTTCAGACAAATATTGCTTTTTGAAAAGGTCATAGACAGCCCAACACAAACTCCCCTATGTGGTTTTACGGTAGTGGCACGTAAGCCTCTAAAGTTTTGTTCTGGTGAGTTTGTCTTTGAGCGATTTACCTTTTTGAAAAGTTAATAGACAGGCCAACACAAACTCTCCTATGTGGTTTCACGATAGCGGCACGTAAGCCTCTAAAGTTTTGTTCTGGCGAGTGTCTTTGAACGATTTACCTTTTTGAAAAGTTAATAGGCAGGCCAACACAGACAGTGCTCTCCTTTGTGGTTTTACGATAGCGACACGTAAACCTTAGCAGTTTTGCTCAGACGAGTATGTCCTAGAGCGAAGATAGTCTGCCTGCCAATGAAAATCACACTTTGTGGTTCTTTTTTTTTAAAGTACCAGTGTTTGCTGTTTATGTGGTTAACACTTACTACTACGTGTGAATGACTTTTTCATTGTATTATAGAATTCTTATTCAAGGCACGGGCTCCTGTTCAAGGGGATAAGACTCATCCTCTAATTTTTATTCTGAGCATAACGAATTTTATAGCATATAATATTTACAAAGATACCAGATTCTAATATTAATTTATTACAAATTTTATTTTATTATTTCTATTACAATACAGTATACAGTGTATGTTGTAGCACAACGAGCCAGACGTTCTTTGCAACCAAAAACAGAGCTTGGATCCCGTGGAGATGAAGAACTTTTAGTTCTACATCTCCACGGGATACCAGTGGTTTGTAACATTCCAGTGTAATCATATCCCTGGCAGTGATCGTTTGTGTTCCACAAAACGCGTCATGTGTCCAGACACTTTGAAAATCAGTTTATGCTACTGCAGTCAGAAATTCTCAAAAATTATTGCAACGAGGTTTTCAAAACCTCTCAAGAGGTTACGCTCACGATTACTATGCGTGATAGAAATCACGAGCTCATAATCTTATTGTTTTCAAGTAATGCGAAGCGATTCTGGAAACTACACGACCGAAAAATCACTATCACGAGTTTGTTACATATCCAGAAGCACTCAACAACTGTACTGCATGGACTTCAATGAGACTGGGTGAACCAGAACCCACCACAGCATGTTCCTATAATGCAACGCACGATGGAAAAACACTTTGACGATTGTGTTACATATCCCAAAGCACTTAGCAACTGTATTGCATGGACTTCAGCCTGGGTGAACCAGAAAGGATATGTAACATGTTCCTATAATGTCACGCACGACGGAAAAATCTCTATCACGATTTTGTTACATATCTCGAGTTACTCGTGAACTTCAGCCTGGTGAAGCTCCCGGGGGGGTAACTCCCTTATATGGGCTATATAGCTATGTGCGGCCCTAAAGGGTGTGGTTTTTCAGCCGTTTTGGTCATAAATAGGGTATCGATTTTAGCTTATTTTGGCTATTTTGGTCGTAAATAGGGTATGGTGTTTGATCTCTCGCACTGATTACTATGAGTGTGTTTTTAAGAAACTTTTGCACCATTGTCGCAAAGCGGAAAATCACCAAAAGCCCTTCAAAAATTCTGTTTACGGTATTTTAACAGGATTTTAATGTAATGGCCAAGTCATAAATAGGGTTTCGATTTTTTGGTCAGGTCATAAATAGGGTAGGAAATATCGCAGATTTTGGTCATAAATAGGGTAGGGGTTTTGGGACGCGGGCTGCACACCCCCACCCAATTTTTCTGGGGGTACCCCCCCTCCCCCGGGGTGAAGCTGAAGGCTCCTTTGAAAGGATATGTAACATGTTCCTATAATGTACGTCACGCACGTCGGAAAAATAACTTTGACGATTTTGTTAAATATTTGGAAGCACTCATCAGCAACTGTGTTGCATGGACTTCAGCCTGGGTGAACCCGAAAATATCCTCTAACCCTCGGCAACGTCAATTCTACGTGGACGTTTGCGTGGGCTAACCAGAGAGCATTTATAATATGTACCTATAAGGATTTTCTGTGTATCCGAAATAATTGTCTTTCAGAAAACTATTGTACGATGGACTCAGTATAGGGTCTAACTCACAAATGAAAACAGTGATTTTTAGTACCTGTCTAGTCCCCATACTACCTAAAAGCATGACAATCCGTGTAAGTTAATTATCATATAAATGAAAGATTAATCTAATGATATAACTTGGTACCTTCGTCTTGTTGTCTTGATTCGATGCTCTACGAGGTTGGTCACGGCTAGCGCTAGCTGAAGACACTTTTTGGTTCTCTCTGTCGTTCTCAGGTGATTGAATTCATGTACAAGCCAATCGCGGTTGTCGGTTTTGATTGGTTTTCAACAACTGTTTAATGGTTTGCCGCAACAACAAAACGTATATCCAGGGGCAGCTTCTTTGTTGTTCTTCCCGCGAAAGGAAAACAAGCGCGCCTTCTTTAACTCCACGAGGAAAATTCGACTGAAAACTGGATCAATTTCGCACAAATGCGTCAGGAGAAACACCATATCTTCTAATTAGGGAGGCAAGTCTCGTTTTGTGCCCGTTTTCAATGACCGATGACGGGTTCATTGGAAGTCGAAGTCTCTATTATGTGTAAGCGAACAATAATCCCGCGTTGTGAAAATTTATTATAAAAAAATAAATTATGCGGCCAGATCATATCTGAAAATTACCAGGTTACTTATAGTACACAGTTTCTTTTATTGAAAGCAATTATCGCAAACCACAATAGAACCGCAAAATTCTTGCGATACAACAACCTAACAGATAAATGACGTCACGCCATAGCAACCGGACCTGGACCTTCCTCCTGCATGAATTTTTTTTCTTTACCTTCTTCTTTGCACGATTTTTTTTCTTGGCAATTTCCCTTGCATGAATTTTTTTTTGGTTTTTTCCCCTCCCCCCCCATCACTTTTCTATGGTC
>JAHPZR010040699.1:0-13917 GCA_019787425.1 Platygyra sinensis | reverse complement strand
CAGGAAGGCACAACTAAAAGAAGACTCGGCCTTCCACAGTGAGAGAGAAAAAAAAAATCATAATCGAAGTCTATGGAGAAGAAAAGAAATTGTTAGAGCGGCCCTGAGTAAGAAGAAGTACCGATAAACGTTTACGTAGCCCGTGCTCCCGCGGCAGATGCCGTTTCAGGTGTTTTGGGAAGAGGCTCGGCGAGATATCAAAAATTTCTTGCCGCTACTCATTTACAGAGCTTTACATTTAAGGAGGGTTTGGGTCGAGATAACCGCCTGCAGATTGACAGCGACCTGCGTTCGGCATTGGAGTCAGAAAATTTATAATTTTCAAATAGTTTCTGTGCAACATTGCCGCACTTGCTTTCCGAGTAAACCTCAAACCGCCCGTTGTATGCGGCCTACTTTAGTTAATTAGTTCCGTGTAAACAGCGTCTCTACTAACTGCGATTTAGTTACGAAACCTCGGCAAGTAGTAACCGTAGTAAACCTCTCTCGTGAAAACACTTGCTCAGTCGAATCAAAGTAAACAAGCTGACGCCATTCAAACGACCAGCGAAAAATAAAGGAAGAGAGAGCCAAGGATACGGTCCAAACTGGGCCATGTTGACCAACACATTTGATTGTCACTAAAAAAGGAACCATATGGCACGTTATAGAAAACGTTACAAAAACGATCCTACCGTCTTGATTTTTTCTATCTATCTATCTATCTATCTATCTATCTATCTATCTATCTACCTACCTACCTACCTACCTACCTACCTATCTATCTATCTATCTATCTATCTATCTATCTATCTATCTATCTATCTATCTATCTATCTATCTATCTATCTATCTATCTATCTAGGGCATTACCATATTGCAGGCTTCCCCTGTCACGTAGTGCACACACATATTACCATAATTATTAGATCATATTCTTTGGGCTTCCCGTATACCTGGCTGGTCTTCTCTGGGGCCGAGTGTGACTTCCTGTATTGGGTAATTTTACTCGAGTTTGACTTCCACTACAAGAATTTGCGTTATGTAGGTGTAGGACATTACCATATTGCAGGCTTCCCCTGTCACGTAGTAAACACACACACATTACCATATCGGATCATATTTCGCCGATTGGGCTTCCCGTATAGATCGTTTTCACGTGACGTCATCGGTTTCTAAAAACCAAAACTAAAGCGCCACCAAAGTTTTTATCCTCATCAGGCATAAGAGACGTTACATTTATATCTGTTTACAATTTTACAGCTCAATAGCGTGCTTCGTTTGGAAACAAGAGCATTTGGAAGCAAGAGCATTTGAATTTTAGAGTTATGGCGGTGCGTGACACAAAGCTACGATCGCATTTGTCGAAAACTTTATGACTATCTATGATTTGTATCTTTTTTAGAAGCTAGAGCATAAGGAAAAGTGCTTATGTAAATGCTTGTTTGTTAAGTACAGATAATCAGTGGCCTAGATAGCCAAAGTAACTTCTAGATGTTTACACTGTATTCCGGCCGCCACATTGGTGCACATCTGATGTGCACCAACATGGCGTTTCCATACTGAGCTCTGTAAAATTCTGCGAAACATCTCGACGAATATCTGCGGTTTGGGAAAACGCACAGACGTAAAACTTAGAGAAGTGTCTAGTTTATTTACATGCAATAAGATCACAATTTCTTGACTTTATCCACTGAATGGTTTTCGATTTATTTTTTTATTGCGTGACAGTGAAAACGATCTATACCGGCGCTTATGTGGGTGTAGGGCATTACCATATTGCAGGCTTCCCCTGTCACTTAGTACACACACACATTACCATGTTAGATCATATTCATTGGGCTTCCCGTATACCTGGTTGGTCTTGTGACTTCCTTTATTGGGTAATGTTAAGCAAGCTAAGATAATGCTTGATGTCCTTGATTTGTACTGCGAAAGTGATGATAAAATAACTCAGTTTAATTTACCGCAGGCCCCAGCATTATACACTGTATTATACACATTATATATACATTATACACAGCATTATACACAGCATCATACACTATAAAATAACTCAGTGTAATTTACCGCAGGCCCCAGCATTATACACAGTAATAGGCGGTCGTCTCGTTGAAATTGCGGCACGCTATGTTTGCTGTGACTTTGTTGGGTAGCACGCATTTTTTACAATGTTTAAAAGTAAGTAAAAATCAAGGGAGGAGATTTGGCCGCTATTGAAGCAATTATTCTGTGTAATTTATGCCCGTTTGTCCCTGTTCTGATGGAGTCGGTCCGTTACCTCATTAATTTGTTTATTTCCAGTGATTACATCTAGCACTCCAATAGAGAGTGTTTCTAATTTCTAGTTAAAAGAAGGGAAGGCTATGAAACCCAACAAATTTTAAAGAAGGAAACAAAGATGATAAGAATTATACTGAAACGTCCAGCACCATACACAATCTTTTATTTTTCGCTCACACGTTATGCCTTAATTACGACGGTCGAAGTAAACAACTGCTGTGTTTCGTGCTCAGTCAAGGGCAAAAATTGTAACCAAACAAACACAGCAAAGAAATTTTTGTCGGGATTTCAGTGCAAATATGCATAAGGATGTTTTTGTGTCAGCAAGTTATTTTTCACTGCAAATGTAAGCCTTGCACATGAAGAAACGTATGTCCTTAATGGATTTTTGAATAGATCGGCATAGAAGACGCAGCCAATAACAATCCTTTACAGCTTTACATGATGAGCAAAGAACGAGAGAGGGATCCTTGCGACAAGGGGAAGGAAAACATGGACCAGATAATCAGAAGATGTACATGTAAGAATTTCCCAAAACCAACACGCCATGCTCTTTTACCTTTGCATGCGCATGCGCGAGCATATTCAGCCCCAGGGTCACACGTTCGTGTAAGGAACGCACCCTCACATTAGTATCAAACCAAATGTTACTTAAGATGTTCATTACCTGGCATTACGTTCAAATATCTGACAGGTGGCTCTTATGAATGAGACAGTTCACATTTAGCTGGTTTTCACAATAATACATCCATACTAATGAGATTTGAAATCTCGAAGCGCAAGTAAAGCCTCGTCCAAGTGTGTTGAGAGTATTTGAAGTTTGTTCGGAAATACTATGCGATTCCAAAAGTTATTTTGGATTTGTAGTGGACAGATTCTCTGAGCTTGTACATGCCGAAATTGTCACGTTCTCGCATCTCGGTGATCACACTGCCGGTCACGGTCTCAAGTACACAAAATACCCAGCAGTCAAAGAGCTCGGAGTATTCCTGAGAATTCCTCTACTATAAATCCAAAATAATTTTAGCAATCGCTTTGCAATTCCTAACAAACATCAGATACTCTGAATACATTTCGATGAGACTTTCTGTGGGAATTTGGTGAACACTTTTGGGATCATGTATATTTTGTGCACCCCTCGACCGATGCATCGGTCGACATATCGACCGACACTACAACAACAACAACAACAACAACAACAACAACAACAACAGCAACAACAACATCTTTATTTCTTGCATTAAATATACAAATATCACACCACCTGCAAATAGCAAGGCTAATCGGGGCAGGTGGTGTGTGGACGGCTTAAGATTTATTACCATATTTATTACCATATTTGTAATAAAAAGGGTCAGTCACGAGAGAAATTGAGATAAGAAAATCGAGGCAGCTATTTAGATAAGCGGGGGCTAATATTTTTTAAAATCAGTGATTATCGTGTTTAGGTCAGCATAACTATCCTGAACTTCAAATATTTTCAACAGAATTGCATGAACTTTTTCCTTAAAGAGAGATTTTGAAGAATTTCGTAAATTTTCAGGTATACTATTCCAAATTTTGGCTCCCCTAATAGAAAACGAATCATTTTTCTGATTTAGTCTAGAGTGGCTAATGTAATAATTTCCAGAAGAGGAGGAGCGAGTACTGTAAGAGTGGATTTGTTGAGTGGGAGTAAAGAGATGTGAAATATTATGAGGGGCAGTGTTATTATAAACATCAAACATTAACATCGAAGAAAGCTTAAAATAGAGCATTGTAATAGGCATAATATTAGAGTGAAGAAAGTAAGGAACGGCATGGGAGCGGAAAGGTGCGAAGTTAATTAGGCGTACAGCTCTCTTCATATCGACCGATGTATCGGTCGACATATCGGCCGAGTGTCGACCGATATATCGGTCGACATTGTTGGTCGACACTCGGCCGATATATCGACCGAGATATGTCGGTCGACATATCGACCGATCTATCAACCGAGATATCGGCCGAGTGATGGTCGACATATCGACCGACTATCGGCAGGTATCGCGGTCGATATAGCGGCCGACACTCGGCCGATACATTGACCATTGATTGTCGGCGGAGTATCGGTCGACTGTCGGTGAGATATCGGTCGGCTGTCTTATAATATAAGTCAAAAGCTTAAGCGAAGCTTAGGAAGATGTTCCCATTATTTCACATTTCGAAAGCATGCGTTCAAAACAACTGAACAGCGGTTATATGAGGTTTGGAACACTCTTATGCAGGGCCATAGCCAGAAAAAAATTATGACTGAGGCAATATCCGTCGTTAAATTACTTTCCTAGGCATAGGGTGTTCATGATGACTATAAAGAACAAAAACAAAAGAGATGATTGAGGCAAGTACCACGGTTTCTCAGGGCAAGTAGCAGTGAAGTATCGGCGGAATGTCAGTAGCATATCGATCGACATGTCGGCCGACAATCGGACAACCACTCTCGGTGGACATATCGACCAACATATCGGTCGAGTGTCGGCCGACATATCGACCGGCACTCGACCGATATATTGGCCGACATATCGACCGACACTTGACCGATATGTCGATCGGTACATCGGTCGAGGATTGGTCGATATGTCAACCGATATATCGGTCGAGGGGTGCACAAAAAACACATGATCCCAATTTTGACTGCATTTAGTTTATTAATTTGAGACCGTGGGCGGCAGTCGGATAAAGACCATCAGCTCAATTCTATGGTATGCACAAGCTTGCAGAATTCGTCCACTACAAATCCAAAATAATTTTTAGAATCCCTTAGCCATTCCAAACAAACATTGCATCTTCTCATTAGGTTTGAAAGAAGCTTTTTGTCGCTATTAAATAAATATCTCTAACTGCCGATGTAAGCGTAAATTCTACTACAGTTCTTGCTTACAAGGCTGCGTGACGCACGCCTAAAGTCTCACGTTGTTCCTAAAGATTCTAATTGGTCTTCAATAGGTATGTTGAACATATCTGGCTATAAGCACATGCAATCGATGGATTTGAACTCACATGGGTGTCGTTTAAATGGCCCTTTTTACGTCACTGGTCAGGGCCGTTTACCTATAGAAATATTTAAATTAAATGTCCTTAAACGATATTCCACTCTATTGAACTTTTCTCTTCACGTATTCCATGCTCTCGCTTCCCTTCGTGCCTCAAGTCAACCGTGCCTGATAAAAAACAACCCATGTTGCGTCAATAAATTGCCAGTCGAGTCTTATTAAGTTGTGGATTCCTGCATGACACCGAAGCAGGACGGGCTTCTTACATCATAGTAGGACATCCACTGGGAACTGCTGCATTATTTGAGTTCCGCTACCTAGGGACCTCCCGCATTCCAAATAAAACACAATTCGCTTTTTAGCTCGGAGAGAATTAAGGATACGAACGGAAAGTAAACAACAGCTTACGATGTGCCTAATAACCTCTCTACCCCCAAACGGAACGCCCAAAAAACGAACTGTGCACGAACCACTACGAAGTACTAGAGAGAACAACAAAACGATGCTTGTGAGCGAAGGCGAGCTTTGACGCGACACCAAATTCTAAATCATTTGCGCAGTCTCCATATATCTGTATGAGTTCACCTGGTACACCGCGATTAAATGCTCAGGAGGCCGCATCTCGACAGAAAGAATGGTCTCTATGGGCCGAGGTACAAGGTAGACCGGTAGTGGAAATCGCCCGACAGAATGCCGCGATAAAAGTATTCTGACTAAAAATAGTGAGACCGTAAGGGCTAAGTAAAACGAAAAAGGCGGACCAAGAACTAGCAGGTGCGAGACGAACCATAAGTTGATATGCAGAGACTAGCATATGCCGATGGGAGAGCCGGGCAGTCGTAACGAAGGAACCATTCGTTTCAACACCTCTTTGGTTACTTCATTTTGTTGCAAGTTCGCTGTTTAAAGTGGCAGGTAGTTTGCAGTCTAAACAGAACGCAGGTTTGTCGGAAACAACAACAACAAGGTTACATGTATTTATTCCAGGTGAACGCAGTAATTCCACACAAGACTTCACAACAAGCACACGCTAGACTTGTAAAATATAAACACGGCCTCTTGCCAGATATCCACGTAACTTCTCTGGTACACTTCAACACACACGACCTCTGTCGACACTTTACACGCGACCTTCGTTACACTTTATTAAACACTACTGACTCACGAGATAATTCTCTCTAAACACTCCTGGGAGAAAACCACTTAAAGGGGCAGTGTCACGAGGATTTTGCTGTTTTAGGTCAATTCTGTGCTAAAATCATTACTTTGAGGCTTTACTCATAAACAAAAATGCTTCTGTAAAGCTACGACGAAGATATCAAATGAATTTTATCAGAGAGGGCTAATCATAATAAATTTATTGAGGATTTTTTGAAGACGTAGCATCAAAACTTGAAAAAATCGGCGAATTTTTTCAAGTTTCAATCCACTTCCATCCTTACCATCCATAGCGACAGGGGACAGGAAACAGCTCCAGTACCTTCAAATAGTCTTTAATAACAAAACTAGAACATTATTTTTGGAATTCAATATTGATGCGAAGACCGTCCTTCTAGCTTTTTATAAAGTTGCCAAATAGCGTGGCACTGCCCCTTTAAAAACCACACCGATTCGCTTATATACTTTACAGCATAAGGTTCTAGAACTAAATGATCTGTAAGGATACGCATTGTATCCTAATTGACGAGTCTGAAACTGATCGGGAGCTCTGCTCAGGACTATCACGGGGGAAGTGGACCACTGCTGGTGGGAGATCCATGTGTGGAGGAAATTACAAAACAGAATGCAGAATCCCTGTTGTTGCCATTGCCATATGCCAGATAAGAAGTAAAACAATACGATAAATGCTGGGTGTCGTAATTCTTTCTGGAAATGTGTTACGAAAAATTGTTGCGTGACTTGATACGTTCGCACATATGCTAATTTAGTCTCGAATCTTCTCGCATATTAATTAGTGTCGCATCACAGTCACTAAGCAATTTCTTTTAGTCGTTTACGTCTGCTGCTGTAAATAATTTAATATTGTAATGTTTCCTTATGTTAGTAGAGCAGGAAAGTTACGTTACTTGAAGTTATCATCTAAAAATGCAGCATACGGAGCGAAGCACAGTGGACCATCTGGGAAGATTCTTAATTCGTCGCCTTCAAATACGTCTGCAATGGGGGCAACAGTACAATTATGAAAGAAGCGCAAAGAATTACTGTTGCAGGGCAGTTTCTCTACTCGTTCCTCAACGAATTCTCTACTGGGAGATTTCTTGTCTTTTAGTTCATCCAACGAGCGATTTTCACAGGTAACTCTACCATCAATGTTGTATTCTTTGAAAACGTCTTTCCTCGCACACTCCAAGAAGGTAATAGAAACCCCACCTTAATTTTTTTATTTCTTTCCGCCTATGCAGAACCTCTTCTTCTTTTTTAAGTTCCCAGAAACGGATTATGGTACTTTCTGGTGCTAAGAACACTGTCTGCGTTAAATATACCATATGTAATGTCTCGTGCAATCGTTTCGCTAACTTCAAGTGATCCGATCATTAGCAATTCAGAATCATATTGTAATTTTATAATTTCCTATAAGGCCTGCGCTCGTCCTTGCACAGCTACACACAAAGCCTCATCAGTCATTTGAAGGCTTAGCAACGTTCTCCAAGGAGGGTGTAAGCGATATGGACCTTTCACGAAAGGACATTTTCCAGTCTTCTTTGGACTGAAGCAGAGCCCTCATGCCATCGTATAATTTTACACTGGACCGGTAATAATCAAGAGTTTCTTGCAAGCCACCCGATGATTCAAAATGAATTTCCTTGGGGATCATGGCATTGTGTTCGTGCTCTCATAGTACCTCTCGCCGCGCAGATGTATAAATGGGTACTAATTACAGAACAAAGGGGGTGTGGAGGTAATCTAATTAGGTGCACTTTAAAATTTCACACACTCTCTCAGTACATTAGAGCCATCTAAAACTCCAGTTATAGGGCTCCTAGTCAGCCACACCTTTGTTTTTGTTTACATACAAGAGTTTGGGCTATTATATTTTATTTGTAGCATGTCCATGCAAATAGAATCACTGTAAAACTATCAAAGATAAAGGAACATACTTTCAGGAACAAAAGTTACAGTAAAGCAATGCGATTTCGCTTCACTATACACTATCAATAACTCTGATGGCGTTGAAAATAGCAGAGGGCGACTAGGGTCTATTAAGAAGTTGAGAGCCTGGCAATTTCTGTATTATGCCTTAAAGTCATAGTTCCCTTTTACATGATCATGAAAAACCTAATATTATAATGCCACTGCACCTGTCTAGCCCCCATGTTGGCAGGAATAATTTCTAAATGTAGACAATACTAAAACAGGAATGACAACCCGGTGCCGTAGACTCCCATACAAATGACTTTTTATTTCTATATTTTTTTTTCTTGTATTTCATTGTAACAGAGTTAATAAAAAAGATGATACTGTGTTATCGTCAACAAAAAAATTAAATATGGTAATATTTAACAAATGACTATACCGCAAAAATTTCCTTAAAGCTTATTCCTTGGGGTGTGCGAGGAAAGACGTTTTCAAAGAATACAACATTGATGGTAGAGTTACCTGTGAAAATCGCTCGTTGGATGAACTAAAAGACAAGAAATCTCCCAGTAGAGAATTCGTTGAGGAACGAGTAGAGAAACTGCCCTGCAACAGTAATTCTTTGCGCTTCTTTCATAATTGTACTGTTGCCCCCATTGCAGACGTATTTGAAGGCGACGAATTAAGAATCTTCCCAGATGGTCCACTGTGCTTCGCTCCGTATGCTGCATTTTTAGATGATAACTTCAAGTAACGTAACTTTCCTGCTCTACTAACATAAGGAAACATTACAATATTAAATTATTTACAGCAGCAGACGTAAACGACTAAAAGAAATTGCTTAGTGACTGTGATGCGACACTAATTAATATGCGAGAAGATTCGAGACTAAATTAGCATATGTGCGAACGTATCAAGTCACGCAACAATTTTTCGTAACACATTTCCAGAAAGAATTACGACACCCAGCATTTATCGTATTGTTTTACTTCTTATCTGGCATATGGCAATGGCAACAACAGGGATTCTGCATTCTGTTTTGTAATTTCCTCCACACATGGATCTCCCACCAGCAGTGGTCCACTTCCCCCGTGATAGTCCTGAGCAGAGCTCCCGATCAGTTTCAGACTCGTCAATTAGGATACAATGCGTATCCTTACAGATCATTTAGTTCTAGAACCTTATGCTGTAAAGTATATAAGCGAATCGGTGTGGTTTTTAAAGGGGCAGTGCCACGCTATTTGGCAACTTTATAAAAAGCTAGAAGGACGGTCTTCGCATCAATATTGAATTCCAAAAATAATGTTCTAGTTTTGTTATTAAAGACTATTTGAAGGTACTGGAGCTGTTTCCTGTCCCCTGTCGCTATGGATGGTAAGGATGGAAGTGGATTGAAACTTGAAAAAATTCGCCGATTTTTTCAAGTTTTGATGCTACGTCTTCAAAAAATCCTCAATAAATTTATTATGATTAGCCCTCTCTGATAAAATTCATTTGATATCTTCGTCGTAGCTTTACAGAAGCATTTTTGTTTATGAGTAAAGCCTCAAAGTAATGATTTTAGCACAGAATTGACCTAAAACAGCAAAATCCTCGTGACACTGCCCCTTTAAGTGGTTTTCTCCCAGGAGTGTTTAGAGAGAATTATCTCGTGAGTCAGTAGTGTTTAATAAAGTGTAACGAAGGTCGCGTGTAAAGTGTCGACAGAGGTCGTGTGTGTTGAAGTGTACCAGAGAAGTTACGTGGATATCTGGCAAGAGGCCGTGTTTATATTTTACAAGTCTAGCGTGTGCTTGTTGTGAAGTCTTGTGTGGAATTACTGCGTTCACCTGGAATAAATACATGTAACCTTGTTGTTGTTGTTTCCGACAAACCTGCGTTCTGTTTAGACTGCAAACTACCTGCCACTTTAAACAGCGAACTTGCAACAAAATGAAGTAACCAAAGAGGTGTTGAAACGAATGGTTCCTTCGTTACGACTGCCCGGCTCTCCCATCGGCATATGCTAGTCTCTGCATATCAACTTATGGTTCGTCTCGCACCTGCTAGTTCTTGGTCCGCCTTTTTCGTTTTACTTAGCCCTTACGGTCTCACTATTTTTAGTCAGAATACTTTTATCGCGGCATTCTGTCGGGCGATTTCCACTACCGGTCTACCTTGTACCTCGGCCCATAGAGACCATTCTTTCTGTCGAGATGCGGCCTCCTGAGCATTTAATCGCGGTGTACCAGGTGAACTCATACAGATATATGGAGACTGCGCAAATGATTTAGAATTTGGTGTCGCGTCAAAGCTCGCCTTCGCTCACAAGCATCGTTTTGTTGTTCTCTCTAGTACTTCGTAGTGGTTCGTGCACAGTTCGTTTTTTGGGCGTTCCGTTTGGGGGTAGAGAGGTTATTAGGCACATCGTAAGCTGTTGTTTACTTTCCGTTCGTATCCTTAATTCTCTCCGAGCTAAAAAGCGAATTGTGTTTTATTTGGAATGCGGGAGGTCCCTAGGTAGCGGAACTCAAATAATGCAGCAGTTCCCAGTGGATGTCCTACTATGATGTAAGAAGCCCGTCCTGCTTCGGTGTCATGCAGGAATCCACAACTTAATAAGACTCGACTGGCAATTTATTGACGCAACATGGGTTGTTTTTTATCAGGCACGGTTGACTTGAGGCACGAAGGGAAGCGAGAGCATGGAATACGTGAAGAGAAAAGTTCAATAGAGTGGAATATCGTTTAAGGACATTTAATTTAAATATTTCTATAGGTAAACGGCCCTGACCAGTGACGTAAAAAGGGCCATTTAAACGACACCCATGTGAGTTCAAATCCATCGATTGCATGTGCTTATAGCCAGATATGTTCAACATACCTATTGAAGACCAATTAGAATCTTTAGGAACAACGTGAGACTTTAGGCGTGCGTCACGCAGCCTTGTAAGCAAGAACTGTAGTAGAATTTACGCTTACATCGGCAGTTAGAGATATTTATTTAATAGCGACAAAAAGCTTCTTTCAAACCTAATGAGAAGATGCAATGTTTGTTTGGAATGGCTAAGGGATTCTAAAAATTATTTTGGATTTGTAGTGGACGAATTCTGCAAGCTTGTGCATACCATAGAATTGAGCTGATGGTCTTTATCCGACTGCCGCCCACGGTCTCAAATTAATAAACTAAATGCAGTCAAAATTGGGATCATGTGTTTTTTGTGCACCCCTCGACCGATATATCGGTTGACATATCGACCAATCCTCGACCGATGTACCGATCGACATATCGGTCAAGTGTCGGTCGATATGTCGGCCAATATATCGGTCGAGTGCCGGTCGATATGTCGGCCGACACTCGACCGATATGTTGGTCGATATGTCCACCGAGAGTGGTTGTCCGATTGTCGGCCGACATGTCGATCGATATGCTACTGACATTCCGCCGATACTTCACTGCTACTTGCCCTGAGAAACCGTGGTACTTGCCTCAATCATCTCTTTTGTTTTTGTTCTTTATAGTCATCATGAACACCCTATGCCTAGGAAAGTAATTTAACGACGGATATTGCCTCAGTCATAATTTTTTTCTGGCTATGGCCCTGCATAAGAGTGTTCCAAACCTCATATAACCGCTGTTCAGTTGTTTTGAACGCATGCTTTCGAAATGTGAAATAATGGGAACATCTTCCTAAGCTTCGCTTAAGCTTTTGACTTATATTATAAGACAGCCGACCGATATCTCACCGACAGTCGACCGATACTCCGCCGACAATCAATGGTCAATGTATCGGCCGAGTGTCGGCCGCTATATCGACCGCGATACCTGCCGATAGTCGGTCGATATGTCGACCATCACTCGGCCGATATCTCGGTTGATAGATCGGTCGATATGTCGACCGACATATCTCGGTCGATATATCGGCCGAGTGTCGACCAACAATGTCGACCGATATATCGGTCGACACTCGGCCGATATGTCGACCGATACATCGGTCGATATGAAGAGAGCTGTACGCCTAATTAACTTCGCACCTTTCCGCTCCCATGCCGTTCCTTACTTTCTTCACTCTAATATTATGCCTATTACAATGCTCTATTTTAAGCTTTCTTCGATGTTAATGTTTGATGTTTATAATAACACTGCCCCTCATAATATTTCACATCTCTTTACTCCCACTCAACAAATCCACTCTTACAGTACTCGCTCCTCCTCTTCTGGAAATTATTACATTAGCCACTCTAGACTAAATCAGAAAAATGATTCGTTTTCTATTAGGGGAGCCAAAATTTGGAATAGTATACCTGAAAATTTACGAAATTCTTCAAAATCTCTCTTTAAGGAAAAAGTTCATGCAATTCTGTTGAAAATATTTGAAGTTCAGGATAGTTATGCTGACCTAAACACGATAATCACTGATTTTAAAAAATATTAGCCCCCGCTTATCTAAATAGCTGCCTCGATTTTCTTATCTCAATTTCTCTCGTGACTGACCCTTTTTATTACAAATATGGTAATAAATATGGTAATAAATCTTAAGCCGTCCACACACCACCTGCCCCGATTAGCCTTGCTATTTGCAGGTGGTGTGATATTTGTATATTTAATGCAAGAAATAAAGATGTTGTTGTTGCTGTTGTTGTTGTTGTTGTTGTTGTTGTTGTTGTTGTTGTAGTGTCGGTCGATATGTCGACCGATGCATCGGTCGAGGGGTGCACAAAATATACATGATCCCAAAAGTGTTCACCAAATTCCCACAGAAAGTCTCATCGAAATGTATTCAGAGTATCTGATGTTTGTTAGGAATTGCAAAGCGATTGCTAAAATTATTTTGGATTTATAGTAGAGGAATTCTCAGGAATACTCCGAGCTCTTTGACTGCTGGGTATTTTGTGTACTTGAGACCGTGACCGGCAGTGTGATCACCGAGATGCGAGAACGTGACAATTTCGGCATGTACAAGCTCAGAGAATCTGTCCACTACAAATCCAAAATAACTTTTGGAATCGCATAGTATTTCCGAACAAACTTCAAATACTCTCAACACACTTGGACGAGGCTTTACTTGCGCTTCGAGATTTCAAATCTCATTAGTATGGATGTATTATTGTGAAAACCAGCTAAATGTGAACTGTCTCATTCATAAGAGCCACCTGTCAGATATTTGAACGTAATGCCAGGTAATGAACATCTTAAGTAACATTTGGTTTGATACTAATGTGAGGGTGCGTTCCTTACACGAACGTGTGACCCTGGGGCTGAATATGCTCGCGCATGCGCATGCAAAGGTAAAAGAGCATGGCGTGTTGGTTTTGGGAAATTCTTACATGTACATCTTCTGATTATCTGGTCCATGTTTTCCTTCCCCTTGTCGCAAGGATCCCTCTCTCGTTCTTTGCTCATCATGTAAAGCTGTAAAGGATTGTTATTGGCTGCGTCTTCTATGCCGATCTATTCAAAAATCCATTAAGGACATACGTTTCTTCATGTGCAAGGCTTACATTTGCAGTGAAAAATAACTTGCTGACACAAAAACATCCTTATGCATATTTGCACTGAAATCCCGACAAAAATTTCTTTGCTGTGTTT
>JAHPZR010040691.1:15000-20726 GCA_019787425.1 Platygyra sinensis | reverse complement strand
GTTATGTGCCGGTCTGGATGTGCCTGGTTATAGAGTTGAATCCGTTATCAGTGTTCGTGAAGTTCTGCTTCGCTTGTTCTTTAATTTCCTGTCGCTTTCGATCCAATCAAGAAGCTTGGTTCTGTCACGCGTTTTATATTTCGCCATAGCTGCCTGATAAGCTTTAAAAGCTTTGTCATGCCTCGTTTTTTCTTCTAACGCAGCCTCCCCGCTGTAGCCGGACAAATATTTAGCGAGATAGTTGTAGTTAAAAACCGCACCTCCGATCATCATTCCAATGCTGGCTTTTGTTTTTTAATTTGTTGGGAGAATCTTCTGGTCTTCGAGAAACTGTTTCAGCGCGACGCTGCCGGCCATGACAGCTGTGAACTTTGCGTAGTTTTATAAAATTGCTGCTGGGGTCAGCGGTGAAGTTCTCTTTCACCACCTCTCTCGCAATGCAGCCGGTGCCTCAGCTAAGGCATTATTCTGTGTTTCGGGAGCCTGTTTTGTTTTTGCAGCGATAGCTTTGCCCGCAGCCACGCGTTTTGGTTTTCTTCTGGTTTATAGTTGGGTGAAATTAATGAAGTCACTTGTTGAGTCGACTCGGCTGGTTGCTTGTCCGACATTGTGTATTATATTTAGTGAAAAAATATTTTAATTGAGGAATTAATGAGCAAAGCTGACCCATTATTCTGTACTTTCTGAGGATTGCTCGGCTTCGACGTTGAAATCGTTATGTTTTGTGGTGATCAGCGCCACATTGGCGAAGGTAAGCAGCCGCCCATATCTCACCGTAAGCCCGCCCGCCAAGGCAGACAGCTCTTTTGTGGTGATATAATCGTTTTCAAGCTCATTCTGCAGAGCGTCAGCGTCTTTGATCCACAAGTGCTTTCATGGACAACGCCAGAAAGCTTTCAATCAAGGTTTCAGTGGTCTTGGCGCCCATGTAAGTCTCGTACCTTTTGTAGTGCTTTTCAACATCTTTTTCGTCCAAGTGTTTCACCTGCTGGATGCTTTGCTTTGCCTGTATTAACCAAAATTGCAAGCTGTTTACGAAGGGTTGGAATGTCAGAGGCGGGAGTAACAGCTGTACCCGAAGAGCCCGACTCAGCTTCCAACAGGTTCATGATTTCAGCCATTGCAGGATCATTTTCTTCAGCCATCGCGTATATATTCTATTTTTTTTCTTTCTTTCAATTCGCATGGAAAACAATTCAATCCTGAAGGGGAAGCAACGAGAGAACACAAGGTGGGAGAACTTGCGCTCTTTCATCCTTGCAATCAGCTGCTTGAGGTCGTCTTGAGAAAGCTCGCCCGCGTATTCTTCAAAGATAGCCTTTGTGGTCTTGACGGCTGGCGGGTAAAACAACACGATCGCGGCCACATTCTCTCGGAAAGGCTTCCCTATGCTAAAAAGCTAAGTGGTTAGTACCCACGCGCTGATGCCGGCGTGGCGAGCCGAAAAGCCAAGTTCGACCAGCTCACCGGTCATCCTCTTCACGTCTTTTGAGGCTGCGCAGTCATCAAGGACGATGCGAGTATTGGTGCCTTTAAGAGAAAAACTGACCCGGCCCTTTCAACCAAACTTCAACCTCGTGCTTCTCGCAGATAATGGCATACAGCGGCGGGTCTCTCTCAGCAAACCGCTAAAGGGTCTTAATTATAAGCGAAGGCCGGGCGGATGAGCATGACGTAATCGAACTTTCCGCAGAAAGGACCATAGAGCTGGCTCACGAGGAGCTGCGTCTTTCCCGAGATTGTAGGCCCCACGATGGGCTCGTTGAACGGAATATTGCTGGAGCCCATATTTGCTCTTCGAGCAGATATTTAATACTGCACAGATTCCATCTGTCTTTGCAGTATGCTGAACCGAGAGTAGGAGATAACGAACATATGACAGTTCAAGTCGCCCGACCCTTTGGCACTCCGCTTGATTTCCAGCTGGGCGTCGTCTGTAGTGTTTACAAGGCGTATGCCGCTGCCGTGCATGGCTTGAGCCCCCATTGAGCGAAGATCAATCAGAAGTCCGAATTCATCTTCGAAATAAAACTTTTGTAGAACCATGTACACGGTTTTGTTTCTTTTTTTCATAAAGAAGCAGCTAGCCTCCTCCCACATGTCCCTGCTTTCTACCCGTTACTGTACAGCATGTTGGGCGAGCAGTTGATCGTAACGCTGACTTTCGTCAAGTCAGGGAAGACGAATTTTTCTGAATCTCTTGCCCTGCTGGAATAAAGTTCTCCAAAATAGAAGGAGGATGGCTTTCATGGACCTTCTTTACGCGTCGACTTTGATGTTCAGCATCGTTTCAGTGTCTGTTTTGACCTTGATCACTTTGCAACGATCCACGTGGTCATAGGCAAACTCCTTGCCACTGTCATAAACGCTGTGCGCCTCTTTTGCTAGTTTCTAGCTGCAGATCATTTCGTATTCGAGCTGGATGTTTGTCAGCTTGTATTTCAGCTTTGTTGGGTCAGAGCCTCTGACCAATTGTAAAGCTTTTGCAAGGTTATTACATATTCGAGGTCATTGTAAAAAGCCTGGGGGTAGAAAATCCCATGGTCAGCCAGGATCTCATGGTCGGGCCTGATGCGATACTTGCTCCCAAAACGGTCGCTCAGTTTGTTTTCAGCGGCGAGGCCGGAGGTTTTCTTGTTCCCACTGTATTACTTCAGGCACCATGTTGTCTCGCTTTTCCTCTGGGAGGGAAAGGTCCTCAAAGGTTTTTAGAGATGTCGTGATCCACTGTGTCTTGCAGGATTATGCCTGAAAACTTCACGACTAGCTTGTCAACACTTGAAAAACAAGCAAAAAAACAAAGAAAAAGCCCAAGCAAAGGTCAGCAGACTCAGAGTAAGTAAAATAAATGCCATGGAAGAAAGGCTGAACAGCACAAAAACGTTGGACGACCTAAGAGTGAGAAAGCGAGCTTCGGCGCCAAAACGAAGAGATTATCATCCAAGATGAGAACACCTCGCCCTCAGAAAAAGAAGCCCCAGAAGCCAGAGTTGCAGAAAGAAACGAAGAGCTCGCGCTTTTGCAAACACAAATCTCGGAAAGAGAAATGGCGCGGCCTCTCTTGGAAAGCACCAAAGAGATCTTCAAAAATATAGCGTGACTGTCACTGCAATCTTTCTTGCCGCCGGAATCACAGTAGGAGTTGTCGTCGGCGCTCTCACCAACGATTTGAAATGCACCGGCAAGGCTCTGGGAAAAGGGCTGAAAGCGCTTGGTCAAAAAACAGCTTCAATGGACTCTTGCAATGCTGCCCGGCCTGATTGGCTCGATTGTGAGCTTCCTTTTCAAAACCGCTGAACAAGTATGTTTTGGTTCACGAGGTGGCTGATGTTGAGGACTTTCTGTCGTTATGCACTTACACAGCCATATGCTATAATACTTACTAGACTTACTACAGATGAAATCGGGATCGAGCTCACATGGCTTAATTGGTCACATAACCCCCATTCAAACTCAAGAGGGGGTTAAAGGTTATTACAATCCACTCTTCCCCTACGTTTAACAGCACTTATAAATTACTCGACAGTTAAGACATAAAATGCCTGTTTCAGAAGAAGTATTCTATTTTTTTTCGAACCTTTTTCAAAAGAACGTTCAGCTTGAGATTGAACCAAATTTTGTATGAACTAAATGTCGACAGCGTTTAGACAGGACGTTCAACATGCTATTGGGTCCTTTGTGTAATTATGTAGTCTTACATGTTCTTTCACCTGGCATATACTGCATCAATGCTTAACCGTTCAAGGCCGACACTGTAATCAGGAAATGCCTATCACTGAGCTGTGGACCTTGATCTTCGAGAGAAATAGGCAGGGTTCAGAAGAGGAAGTGGCTGTATTGACCACATTTTCACGCTGTGAAATATTGAATAATACACCGAATGGCAGCGATCTCTCTGTCTGAACTTTGCAGATTTTGCCAAGGCCTTCAAACGTGTACACTGTCACAGCCTTTGGCGAACACTACGAGCCTATGGAATCCCCTTTTACCTTATTGAGAACATCAGAAGCTTCTCGTTAGCAACGTTGCCTGCTGTGTTGGTGATGTGAAGTCAAGGTTGGTATCAACACTTGCGTCAGGGAAGGCTGCCGGCGTTATAGCACTGAACACCACCAACAGTCCAGTCCAGTTTGAATGACGACCTCCCCAACACGGACAAATTCATTCCCAAAAGAAATTCTTGACTGAAAAACGTTCAATTACTTATGAACTCCTGTAAAAAGTAATGACAGTATCAATAGCTGCCATTGCCTGATTTCAAACCGTGAAGGACTAGGTACGAGTCTCTAAATTATAGGATTAGCAACTATTGATCCACATCAGTAGTCAAAGTGCAGATCAAGCTTTAGAAATCCCCAAGTTTGGTGTTAATCAGTCTAGTTTTGACTGAGATACAGCCATTTGAAAATGTCAAAATTTACAAAGAAATGTATGGCCATCCGGACTGTCCGACACAGCGTGTGAATCTCGGTGTGCTCTTTCTGACAGGACTGACAGTGTGGATCAATAGTTGCTTATCCCATAATTTACAGACTCGTACCTAGTCCTTCACGGTTTGAAATCAGGCCATGTTTTATCTGTAAGGTCTGCAAAAGTAAACCGCAGGCAGAGCGCAGGCTCAGATCATGTCACAAAATTAACAAGTAAAGCAATCTCCAACGGGTAGAAAGTCCGCACCTTTTAAGGTTACTTACTGCGTAAGCTAAAAAATCGATCTTTCTTTATACGTTAGTTAACATTTTGAGGTCAAGTTATACGGTTACGCTACCCAAAAAACCATCATTATACGCTTAATTAACAGTTAACCCCATTGAGAACCATTCACGAGTTCAAGCATACTTTTGAGCAAAACCCCCCTTTTTGTACGAAATAAAGGGCGGATCTTTGTAGATTTTGGTCAGTAATGGTCGTTGTTCTATTAAATGCCATTTTTCATGAGGATTTGTTTAAGGTTTGGCGCTGATGGTTGATATTGTGCGACAAAAGGTAGGATTAATTTGTTTTCCCTCTGTTTTGGTTGGAGGGCTAGTTTCCTCACTTCAAATTTCACTTTAGAGAGGGTTCACAGAATAATATTTTCTGGGTAACCTCTCTCAATGAAGTGTGATCTGAAGGTCTTTATTTTTCTCAAGTATTTCCTTAGAGGCGTTTGCTCTTAGAAGTATTACAGCCTTCCCTTTGATCTTCCGACGGGAGGGATGAGGTGAAGTGTACATATTGAAATGTCAATACTGAGGGTTTGATGTGCATGCACATCAAGAACTGCAGTGAGTCTTTTCGTAATCTTTCGTTGCGTTCCGTTACTGAAAACCTCGGCTTCAAAAAAGGTAAGCGAGATTTTCCTTCTCAGACCGTTTCAATCAAAACTGGATAATTTTAGAGTTCAAAATCTCATTGAAATTAGTGATGACTCTTCAATCAAAACTGGATTATTTTAGTGTTCAAAATCTCATTGAAATTAGTGATGACTCTTCAATCAAAACTGGATTATTTTAGCGTTCAAAATCTCATTGAAATAAGTGATGACTCTTCAAAACAACATATTCTCAGGCAATTTTTACGTAAAAATTGCGCTTTGCTTGTAACACAAGTTAATTCTTGCGATTTTTTCATGTCAGACGGTCGATCGATTTGGTTGTTTCGCTAAATTATTTGGCAAAATTACTTACCCGATGTTGTAAAACATGACTACCGAGCTGTAACCAGTCCCTGAAAAACGGAAATTG
>JAHPZR010040691.1:0-5000 GCA_019787425.1 Platygyra sinensis | reverse complement strand
CTAAAGTGAAATTTGAAGTGAGGAAACTAGCCCTCCAACCAAAACAGAGGGAAAACAAATTAATCCTACCTTTTGTCGCACAATATCAACCATCAGCGCCAAACCTTAAACAAATCCTCATGAAAAAATGGCATTTAATAGAACAACGACCATTACTGACCAAAATCTACAAAGATCCGCCCTTTATTTCGTACAAAAAGGGGGGTTTTGCTCAAAAGTATGCTTGAACTCGTGAATGGTTCTCAATGGGGTTAACTGTTAATTAAGCGTATAATGATGGTTTTTTGGGTAGCGTAACCGTATAACTTGACCTCAAAATGTTAACTAACGTATAAAGAAAGATCGATTTTTTAGCTTACGCAGTAAGTAACCTTAAAAGGTGCGGACTTTCTACCCGTTGGAGATTGCTTTACTTGTTAATTTTGTGACATGATCTGAGCCTGCGCTCTGCCTGCGGTTTACTTTTGCAGACCTTACAGATAAAACATGGCCTGATTTCAAACCGTGAAGGACTAGGTACGAGTCTGTAAATTATGGGATAAGCAACTATTGATCCACACTGTCAGTCCTGTCAGAAAGAGCACACCGAGATTCACACGCTGTGTCGGACAGTCCGGATGGCCATACATTTCTTTGTAAATTTTGACATTTTCAAATGGCTGTATCTCAGTCAAAACTAGACTGATTAACACCAAACTTGGGGATTTCTAAAGCTTGATCTGCACTTTGACTACTGATGTGGATCAATAGTTGCTAATCCTATAATTTAGAGACTCGTACCTAGTCCTTCACGGTTTGAAATCAGGCAATGGCAGCTATTGATACTGTCATTACTTTTTACAGGAGTTCATAAGTAATTGAACGTTTTCAGTCAAGAATTTCTTTTGGGAATGAATTTGTCCGTGTTGGGGAGGTCGTCATTCAAACTGGACTGGACTGTTGGTGGTGTTCAGTGCTATAACGCCGGCAGCCTTCCCTGACGCAAGTGTTGATACCAACCTTGACTTCACATCACCAACACAGCAGGCAACGTTGCTAACGAGAAGCTTCTGATGTTCTCAATAAGGTAAAAGGGGATTCCATAGGCTCGTAGTGTTCGCCAAAGGCTGTGACAGTGTACACGTTTTGAAGGCCTTGGCAAAATCTGCAAAGTTCAGACAGAGAGATCGCTGCCATTCGGTGTATTATTCAATATTTCACAGCGTGAAAATGTGGTCAATACAGCCACTTCCTCTTCTGAACCCTGCCTATTTCTCTCGAAGATCAAGGTCCACAGCTCAGTGATAGGCATTTCCTGATTACAGTGTCGGCCTTGAACGGTTAAGCATTGATGCAGTATATGCCAGGTGAAAGAACATGTAAGACTACATAATTACACAAAGGACCCAATAGCATGTTGAACGTCCTGTCTAAACGCTGTCGACATTTAGTTCATACAAAATTTGGTTCAATCTCAAGCTGAACGTTCTTTTGAAAAAGGTTCGAAAAAAAATAGAATACTTCTTCTGAAACAGGCATTTTATGTCTTAACTGTCGAGTAATTTATAAGTGCTGTTAAACGTAGGGGAAGAGTGGATTGTAATAACCTTTAACCCCCTCTTGAGTTTGAATGGGGGTTATGTGACCAATTAAGCCATGTGAGCTCGATCCCGATTTCATCTGTAGTAAGTCTAGTAAGTATTATAGCATATGGCTGTGTAAGTGCATAACGACAGAAAGTCCTCAACATCAGCCACCTCGTGAACCAAAACATACTTGTTCAGCGGTTTTGAAAAGGAAGCTCACAATCGAGCCAATCAGGCCGGGCAGCATTGCAAGAGTCCATTGAAGCTGTTTTTTGACCAAGCGCTTTCAGCCCTTTTCCCAGAGCCTTGCCGGTGCATTTCAAATCGTTGGTGAGAGCGCCGACGACAACTCCTACTGTGATTCCGGCGGCAAGAAAGATTGCAGTGACAGTCACGCTATATTTTTGAAGATCTCTTTGGTGCTTTCCAAGAGAGGCCGCGCCATTTCTCTTTCCGAGATTTGTGTTTGCAAAAGCGCGAGCTCTTCGTTTCTTTCTGCAACTCTGGCTTCTGGGGCTTCTTTTTCTGAGGGCGAGGTGTTCTCATCTTGGATGATAATCTCTTCGTTTTGGCGCCGAAGCTCGCTTTCTCACTCTTAGGTCGTCCAACGTTTTTGTGCTGTTCAGCCTTTCTTCCATGGCATTTATTTTACTTACTCTGAGTCTGCTGACCTTTGCTTGGGCTTTTTCTTTGTTTTTTTGCTTGTTTTTCAAGTGTTGACAAGCTAGTCGTGAAGTTTTCAGGCATAATCCTGCAAGACACAGTGGATCACGACATCTCTAAAACCTTTGAGGACCTTTCCCTCCCAGAGGAAAAGCGAGACAACATGGTGCCTGAAGTAATACAGTGGGAACAAGAAAACCTCCGGCCTCGCCGCTGAAAACAAACTGAGCGACCGTTTTGGGAGCAAGTATCGCATCAGGCCCGACCATGAGATCCTGGCTGACCATGGGATTTTCTACCCCCAGGCTTTTTACAATGACCTCGAATATGTAATAACCTTGCAAAAGCTTTACAATTGGTCAGAGGCTCTGACCCAACAAAGCTGAAATACAAGCTGACAAACATCCAGCTCGAATACGAAATGATCTGCAGCTAGAAACTAGCAAAAGAGGCGCACAGCGTTTATGACAGTGGCAAGGAGTTTGCCTATGACCACGTGGATCGTTGCAAAGTGATCAAGGTCAAAACAGACACTGAAACGATGCTGAACATCAAAGTCGACGCGTAAAGAAGGTCCATGAAAGCCATCCTCCTTCTATTTTGGAGAACTTTATTCCAGCAGGGCAAGAGATTCAGAAAAATTCGTCTTCCCTGACTTGACGAAAGTCAGCGTTACGATCAACTGCTCGCCCAACATGCTGTACAGTAACGGGTAGAAAGCAGGGACATGTGGGAGGAGGCTAGCTGCTTCTTTATGAAAAAAAGAAACAAAACCGTGTACATGGTTCTACAAAAGTTTTATTTCGAAGATGAATTCGGACTTCTGATTGATCTTCGCTCAATGGGGGCTCAAGCCATGCACGGCAGCGGCATACGCCTTGTAAACACTACAGACGACGCCCAGCTGGAAATCAAGCGGAGTGCCAAAGGGTCGGGCGACTTGAACTGTCATATGTTCGTTATCTCCTACTCTCGGTTCAGCATACTGCAAAGACAGATGGAATCTGTGCAGTATTAAATATCTGCTCGAAGAGCAAATATGGGCTCCAGCAATATTCCGTTCAACGAGCCCATCGTGGGGCCTACAATCTCGGGAAAGACGCAGCTCCTCGTGAGCCAGCTCTATGGTCCTTTCTGCGGAAAGTTCGATTACGTCATGCTCATCCGCCCGGCCTTCGCTTATAATTAAGACCCTTTAGCGGTTTGCTGAGAGAGACCCGCCGCTGTATGCCATTATCTGCGAGAAGCACGAGGTTGAAGTTTGGTTGAAAGGGCCGGGTCAGTTTTTCTCTTAAAGGCACCAATACTCGCATCGTCCTTGATGACTGCGCAGCCTCAAAGACGTGAAGAGGATGACCGGTGAGCTGGTCGAACTTGGCTTTTCGGCTCGCCACGCCGGCATCAGCGCGTGGGTACTAACCACTTAGCTTTTTAGCATAGGGAAGCCTTTCCGAGAGAATGTGGCCGCGATCGTGTTGTTTTACCCGCCAGCCGTCAAGACCACAAAGGCTATCTTTGAAGAATACGCGGGCGAGCTTTCTCAAGACGACCTCAAGCAGCTGATTGCAAGGATGAAAGAGCGCAAGTTCTCCCACCTTGTGTTCTCTCGTTGCTTCCCCTTCAGGATTGAATTGTTTTCCATGCGAATTGAAAGAAAGAAAAAAAATAGAATATATACGCGATGGCTGAAGAAAATGATCCTGCAATGGCTGAAATCATGAACCTGTTGGAAGCTGAGTCGGGCTCTTCGGGTACAGCTGTTACTCCCGCCTCTGACATTCCAACCCTTCGTAAACAGCTTGCAATTTTGGTTAATACAGGCAAAGCAAAAGCATCCAGCAGGTGAAACACTTGGACGAAAAAGATGTTGAAAAGCACTACAAAAGGTACGAGACTTACATGGGCGCCAAGACCACTGAAACCTTGATTGAAAGCTTTCTGGCGTTGTCCATGAAAGCACTTGTGGATCAAAGACGCTGACGCTCTGCAGAATGAGCTTGAAAACGATTATATCACCACAAAAGAGCTGTCTGCCTTGGCGGGCGGGCTTACGGTGAGATATGGGCGGCTGCTTACCTTCGCCAATGTGGCGCTGATCACCACAAAACATAACGATTTCAACGTCGAAGCCGAGCAATCCTCAGAAAGTACAGAATAATGGGTCAGCTTTGCTCATTAATTCCTCAATTAAAATATTTTTTCACTAAATATAATACACAATGTCGGACAAGCAACCAGCCGAGTCGACTCAACAAGTGACTTCATTAATTTCACCCAACTATAAAACCAGAAGAAAACCAAAACGCGTGGCTGCGGGCAAAGCTATCGCTGCAAAAACAAAACAGGCTCCCGAAACACAGAATAATGCCTTAGCTGAGGCACCGGCTGCATTGCGAGAGAGGTGGTGAAAGAGAACTTCACCGCTGACCCCAGCAGCAATTTTATAAAACTACGCAAAGTTCACAGCTGTCATGGCCGGCAGCGTCGCGCTGAAACAGTTTCTCGAAGACCAGAAGATTCTCCCAACAAATTAAAAAACAAAAGCCAGCATTGGAATGATGATCGGAGGTGCGGTTTTTAACTACAACTATCTCGCTAAATATTTGTCCGGCTACAGCGGGGAGGCTGCGTTAGAAGAAAAAACGAGGCATGACAAAGCTTTTAAAGCTTATCAGGCAGCTATGGCGAAATATAAAACGCGTGACAGAACCAAGCTTCTGATTGGATCGAAAGCGACAGGAAATTAAAGAACAAGCGAAGCAGAACTTCACG
>JAHPZR010040690.1:0-29983 GCA_019787425.1 Platygyra sinensis | reverse complement strand
GCAAAGTTTCGTCTGACAATTCAGATGGAGCTACAAGAACGGCACATGATCATCCTTGACTTCATCGTCCAAACTTTACTTTTGTACGCCTTGCGGGCCTATGTTGTTGTTTTTTTCCTTTCTTTTTTGAAGATAGCAGTGCCCAATCAGATTATTGCAATTTCTGAATATAAAAGGTCAGGTATGCCTTTGTTCGGTCCCTCTACCGCCATATATGACACCGCCATGTCATCACTAACGACTAACGAGGAAACTGACAGTAAACTCCGACAAAATTACGCTGCTACTCTGCCGGCTTCAGATTGCTCTCAAACTGGATCGAGATCAGCAGCAAGAGCTTCGTTTCTACTACTCTAGATCTGGTCTGATTTCGGGGGAAGACACTGGAATTTTAACCACACTAACTTTTCTTGAATACGCTGGAATGATTTCTTGGGAAGACGTACGCGTAGGAAGGTTGACCGAAGGTCTGTGTCAAATAAAACGACTTGATGTTGTTAACTTGTTATCTTGTTAAGTTTCTTGGCGCGAGTGATTTCACAAAGAGAAAAACTTAACAAATTGACGTCAGTTTTTTATGCGTCTGTCCTGTTATTGATCATGAATTTCGTCATCACATTGTCAAAGTAGCTGTGGATCCACGAGGCGATAGCCGAGTGGATCCGCAGACTACTTTGACAATGTGATGACGAAATTCATTATCAATAACAGGACACACGCATTAAAAACTGACATCAATTTGTTTTTTACGATAACAAATTGTCGAATTGCCGGCTCGCGCTCGCTGACGCGTCGCATGAATTTTAAATTCATGTGTATGTCCGCATATGGACAATAAAAATTAGCCAATGAGCGCGCGTGAATTTCTGCAGTTATCGTAAACTTTAGATTTCAGCATCCTGTGGAAAGATATAGATGAACGGTGGTTAGATTTGAGCCAGATTTGAGCCAATGTGCAGTGACTGAAAATCAAACTGTGGTCATTGCGTTTGAATAGTTTTGTAAAAGAAATTAAAGGTGAGCATTACCTTTTCTAGTCCAGTCCCTGAACTTTCCTTTCTTCCCGCCCTATATAGGGGCTGAACCCGGGTGGGCGAAAGAAGAGTCCAGGATAACTTGCATGCGCATGCTCAGAACGCCGCCAATTTTCCCCCCAAATCGGGGGAAAAACCATATTTGGAAGGTCTATTTGGAAGTGCTTTCCAGATTTGGCTTGTGGCGCGATTTTCTGAACATAAATACAAGCAACAATTTCTGCATTCAGATTGATTAAAAAACATGTCAATTAATCCCAAATCAGTGGAATTTTACCAGTGCCACGCTAAACCACATTCGATTTGTGTTTTTTTACAATATCAAAGGTACGAAAGAAATCTTTGCCAAGATTTGTTGACAATTGAAAACACCGACTCGGACTTGAAAGTGCACGCGCTGCATTATGCATATGAGCTACTTGTACGCGTCAGACTTTCCTTTCAAAAACTTTTGCAAAATCGCTCAGCATACGGAAAAATACGAAAAAAGTGTTTGGGAAAAGAGTAATGACGCGTTTTCGCTGTTGATAAGAGTACAGACCACGATAAACCATATTTCGATTTTTAGGTTTTTAGGTTTTTTACGACAATATCAACGTCAAAGAAAATGTTTTCTTTCAGAGCGCGAGCTGAAAAAAGCAATGCGAACACATTGACGCGAGCAGCGTGGTTGGGACCTAGTAATTTTTTATTGGTTCGTTCTGAGCATGCGCATGCAAGTTATCCTGGACTCTTCTTTCGCCCGCGCGGGTTCAGCCCCTATATGGGGCGGGAAGAAGGGAGAGTTCAGGGACTGGACTAAGTAATTTTTGATTGGTTCGTTCTGAGCATGCGCATGCAAGTTATCCTGGACTCTTCTTCGCCCGCCCGGGTTTTGCCGCTATATGGGGCGGGAAGAAAGAAGAGTTGGACTACATTAGGTGACGCTACGTCGAATTTTGGGGGAAGAATTTAGCGCGGTGCGGCGAGGAAGATCTGCCAAAGAGCCTGTTTGATAAGTCACTGCTTGGCTGCTTCATCAGGGACTTTCGCGGCTTCCGCTAATTTTTTGACGACAGCGATGCCTTTCCAGTAGCCCTGGGGGCTGTAGTAGACGTTAGCGAGCTTGGAGTCCATTATTTTACACCTGCTAAAAGTTTAAAAAAAAAAGAAAAGCCACTTAGCCGAGCGCGAGCGCCGACAAAAACTCGCCTTGTTTCGGCTACTTGCTGGGCTGAAAATTGAGGTTCTTTGGGCGGGGTTATGTGCCGGTCTGGATGTGCCTGGTTATAGAGTTGAATCCGTTATCAGTGTTCGTGAAGTTCTGCTTCGCTTGTTCTTTAATTTCCTGTCGCTTTCGATCCAATCAAGAAGCTTGGTTCTGTCACGCGTTTTATATTTCGCCATAGCTGCCTGATAAGCTTTAAAAGCTTTGTCATGCCTCGTTTTTTCTTCTAACGCAGCCTCCCCGCTGTAGCCGGACAAATATTTAGCGAGATAGTTGTAGTTAAAAACCGCACCTCCGATCATCATTCCAATGCTGGCTTTTGTTTTTTAATTTGTTGGGAGAATCTTCTGGTCTTCGAGAAACTGTTTCAGCGCGACGCTGCCGGCCATGACAGCTGTGAACTTTGCGTAGTTTTATAAAATTGCTGCTGGGGTCAGCGGTGAAGTTCTCTTTCACCACCTCTCTCGCAATGCAGCCGGTGCCTCAGCTAAGGCATTATTCTGTGTTTCGGGAGCCTGTTTTGTTTTTGCAGCGATAGCTTTGCCCGCAGCCACGCGTTTTGGTTTTCTTCTGGTTTTATAGTTGGGTGAAATTAATGAAGTCACTTGTTGAGTCGACTCGGCTGGTTGCTTGTCCGACATTGTGTATTATATTTAGTGAAAAAATATTTTAATTGAGGAATTAATGAGCAAAGCTGACCCATTATTCTGTACTTTCTGAGGATTGCTCGGCTTCGACGTTGAAATCGTTATGTTTTGTGGTGATCAGCGCCACATTGGCGAAGGTAAGCAGCCGCCCATATCTCACCGTAAGCCCGCCCGCCAAGGCAGACAGCTCTTTTGTGGTGATATAATCGTTTTCAAGCTCATTCTGCAGAGCGTCAGCGTCTTTGATCCACAAGTGCTTTCATGGACAACGCCAGAAAGCTTTCAATCAAGGTTTCAGTGGTCTTGGCGCCCATGTAAGTCTCGTACCTTTTGTAGTGCTTTTCAACATCTTTTTCGTCCAAGTGTTTCACCTGCTGGATGCTTTTGCTTTGCCTGTATTAACCAAAATTGCAAGCTGTTTACGAAGGGTTGGAATGTCAGAGGCGGGAGTAACAGCTGTACCCGAAGAGCCCGACTCAGCTTCCAACAGGTTCATGATTTCAGCCATTGCAGGATCATTTTCTTCAGCCATCGCGTATATATTCTATTTTTTTTCTTTCTTTCAATTCGCATGGAAAACAATTCAATCCTGAAGGGGAAGCAACGAGAGAACACAAGGTGGGAGAACTTGCGCTCTTTCATCCTTGCAATCAGCTGCTTGAGGTCGTCTTGAGAAAGCTCGCCCGCGTATTCTTCAAAGATAGCCTTTGTGGTCTTGACGGCTGGCGGGTAAAACAACACGATCGCGGCCACATTCTCTCGGAAAGGCTTCCCTATGCTAAAAAGCTAAGTGGTTAGTACCCACGCGCTGATGCCGGCGTGGCGAGCCGAAAAGCCAAGTTCGACCAGCTCACCGGTCATCCTCTTCACGTCTTTTGAGGCTGCGCAGTCATCAAGGACGATGCGAGTATTGGTGCCTTTAAGAGAAAAACTGACCCGGCCCTTTCAACCAAACTTCAACCTCGTGCTTCTCGCAGATAATGGCATACAGCGGCGGGTCTCTCTCAGCAAACCGCTAAAGGGTCTTAATTATAAGCGAAGGCCGGGCGGATGAGCATGACGTAATCGAACTTTCCGCAGAAAGGACCATAGAGCTGGCTCACGAGGAGCTGCGTCTTTCCCGAGATTGTAGGCCCCACGATGGGCTCGTTGAACGGAATATTGCTGGAGCCCATATTTGCTCTTCGAGCAGATATTTAATACTGCACAGATTCCATCTGTCTTTGCAGTATGCTGAACCGAGAGTAGGAGATAACGAACATATGACAGTTCAAGTCGCCCGACCCTTTGGCACTCCGCTTGATTTCCAGCTGGGCGTCGTCTGTAGTGTTTACAAGGCGTATGCCGCTGCCGTGCATGGCTTGAGCCCCCATTGAGCGAAGATCAATCAGAAGTCCGAATTCATCTTCGAAATAAAACTTTTGTAGAACCATGTACACGGTTTTGTTTCTTTTTTTCATAAAGAAGCAGCTAGCCTCCTCCCACATGTCCCTGCTTTCTACCCGTTACTGTACAGCATGTTGGGCGAGCAGTTGATCGTAACGCTGACTTTCGTCAAGTCAGGGAAGACGAATTTTTCTGAATCTCTTGCCCTGCTGGAATAAAGTTCTCCAAAATAGAAGGAGGATGGCTTTCATGGACCTTCTTTACGCGTCGACTTTGATGTTCAGCATCGTTTCAGTGTCTGTTTTGACCTTGATCACTTTGCAACGATCCACGTGGTCATAGGCAAACTCCTTGCCACTGTCATAAACGCTGTGCGCCTCTTTTGCTAGTTTCTAGCTGCAGATCATTTCGTATTCGAGCTGGATGTTTGTCAGCTTGTATTTCAGCTTTGTTGGGTCAGAGCCTCTGACCAATTGTAAAGCTTTTGCAAGGTTATTACATATTCGAGGTCATTGTAAAAAGCCTGGGGGTAGAAAATCCCATGGTCAGCCAGGATCTCATGGTCGGGCCTGATGCGATACTTGCTCCCAAAACGGTCGCTCAGTTTGTTTTCAGCGGCGAGGCCGGAGGTTTTCTTGTTCCCACTGTATTACTTCAGGCACCATGTTGTCTCGCTTTTCCTCTGGGAGGGAAAGGTCCTCAAAGGTTTTAGAGATGTCGTGATCCACTGTGTCTTGCAGGATTATGCCTGAAAACTTCACGACTAGCTTGTCAACACTTGAAAAACAAGCAAAAAAACAAAGAAAAAGCCCAAGCAAAGGTCAGCAGACTCAGAGTAAGTAAAATAAATGCCATGGAAGAAAGGCTGAACAGCACAAAAACGTTGGACGACCTAAGAGTGAGAAAGCGAGCTTCGGCGCCAAAACGAAGAGATTATCATCCAAGATGAGAACACCTCGCCCTCAGAAAAAGAAGCCCCAGAAGCCAGAGTTGCAGAAAGAAACGAAGAGCTCGCGCTTTTGCAAACACAAATCTCGGAAAGAGAAATGGCGCGGCCTCTCTTGGAAAGCACCAAAGAGATCTTCAAAAATATAGCGTGACTGTCACTGCAATCTTTCTTGCCGCCGGAATCACAGTAGGAGTTGTCGTCGGCGCTCTCACCAACGATTTGAAATGCACCGGCAAGGCTCTGGGAAAAGGGCTGAAAGCGCTTGGTCAAAAAACAGCTTCAATGGACTCTTGCAATGCTGCCCGGCCTGATTGGCTCGATTGTGAGCTTCCTTTTCAAAACCGCTGAACAAGTATGTTTTGGTTCACGAGGTGGCTGATGTTGAGGACTTTCTGTCGTTATGCACTTACACAGCCATATGCTATAATACTTACTAGACTTACTACAGATGAAATCGGGATCGAGCTCACATGGCTTAATTGGTCACATAACCCCCATTCAAACTCAAGAGGGGGTTAAAGGTTATTACAATCCACTCTTCCCCTACGTTTAACAGCACTTATAAATTACTCGACAGTTAAGACATAAAATGCCTGTTTCAGAAGAAGTATTCTATTTTTTTTCGAACCTTTTTCAAAAGAACGTTCAGCTTGAGATTGAACCAAATTTTGTATGAACTAAATGTCGACAGCGTTTAGACAGGACGTTCAACATGCTATTGGGTCCTTTGTGTAATTATGTAGTCTTACATGTTCTTTCACCTGGCATATACTGCATCAATGCTTAACCGTTCAAGGCCGACACTGTAATCAGGAAATGCCTATCACTGAGCTGTGGACCTTGATCTTCGAGAGAAATAGGCAGGGTTCAGAAGAGGAAGTGGCTGTATTGACCACATTTTCACGCTGTGAAATATTGAATAATACACCGAATGGCAGCGATCTCTCTGTCTGAACTTTGCAGATTTTGCCAAGGCCTTCAAACGTGTACACTGTCACAGCCTTTGGCGAACACTACGAGCCTATGGAATCCCCTTTTACCTTATTGAGAACATCAGAAGCTTCTCGTTAGCAACGTTGCCTGCTGTGTTGGTGATGTGAAGTCAAGGTTGGTATCAACACTTGCGTCAGGGAAGGCTGCCGGCGTTATAGCACTGAACACCACCAACAGTCCAGTCCAGTTTGAATGACGACCTCCCCAACACGGACAAATTCATTCCCAAAAGAAATTCTTGACTGAAAACGTTCAATTACTTATGAACTCCTGTAAAAAGTAATGACAGTATCAATAGCTGCCATTGCCTGATTTCAAACCGTGAAGGACTAGGTACGAGTCTCTAAATTATAGGATTAGCAACTATTGATCCACATCAGTAGTCAAAGTGCAGATCAAGCTTTAGAAATCCCCAAGTTTGGTGTTAATCAGTCTAGTTTTGACTGAGATACAGCCATTTGAAAATGTCAAAATTTACAAAGAAATGTATGGCCATCCGGACTGTCCGACACAGCGTGTGAATCTCGGTGTGCTCTTTCTGACAGGACTGACAGTGTGGATCAATAGTTGCTTATCCCATAATTTACAGACTCGTACCTAGTCCTTCACGGTTTGAAATCAGGCCATGTTTTATCTGTAAGGTCTGCAAAAGTAAACCGCAGGCAGAGCGCAGGCTCAGATCATGTCACAAAATTAACAAGTAAAGCAATCTCCAACGGGTAGAAAGTCCGCACCTTTTAAGGTTACTTACTGCGTAAGCTAAAAAATCGATCTTTCTTTATACGTTAGTTAACATTTTGAGGTCAAGTTATACGGTTACGCTACCCAAAAAACCATCATTATACGCTTAATTAACAGTTAACCCCATTGAGAACCATTCACGAGTTCAAGCATACTTTTGAGCAAAACCCCCCTTTTTGTACGAAATAAAGGGCGGATCTTTGTAGATTTTGGTCAGTAATGGTCGTTGTTCTATTAAATGCCATTTTTTCATGAGGATTTGTTTAAGGTTTGGCGCTGATGGTTGATATTGTGCGACAAAAGGTAGGATTAATTTGTTTTCCCTCTGTTTTGGTTGGAGGGCTAGTTTCCTCACTTCAAATTTCACTTTAGAGAGGGTTCACAGAATAATATTTTCTGGGTAACCTCTCTCAATGAAGTGTGATCTGAAGGTCTTTATTTTTCTCAAGTATTTCCTTAGAGGCGTTTGCTCTTAGAAGTATTACAGCCTTCCCTTTGATCTTCCGACGGGAGGGATGAGGTGAAGTGTACATATTGAAATGTCAATACTGAGGGTTTGATGTGCATGCACATCAAGAACTGCAGTGAGTCTTTTCGTAATCTTTCGTTGCGTTCCGTTACTGAAAACCTCGGCTTCAAAAAAGGTAAGCGAGATTTTCCTTCTCAGACCGTTTCAATCAAAACTGGATAATTTTAGAGTTCAAAATCTCATTGAAATTAGTGATGACTCTTCAATCAAAACTGGATTATTTTAGTGTTCAAAATCTCATTGAAATTAGTGATGACTCTTCAATCAAAACTGGATTATTTTAGCGTTCAAAATCTCATTGAAATAAGTGATGACTCTTCAAAACAACATATTCTCAGGCAATTTTTACGTAAAAATTGCGCTTTGCTTGTAACACAAGTTAATTCTTGCGATTTTTTCATGTCAGACGGTCGATCGATTTGGTTGTTTCGCTAAATTATTTGGCAAAATTACTTACCCGATGTTGTAAAACATGACTACCGAGCTGTAACCAGTCCCTGAAAAACGGAAATTGAGATAAAAAAATTTCTGAAATCTTCTACATGTACTATACGCAGTATACAGCTTCTCAGTTTGCCAAGCATATCGACTGCATGAATCCGTAACGGGCAAATTGATACTGGTGTCAGTGATTCTGCGCTGCCCTAAGGCCTTGACTTTGAATTCCAAAACCCCGCTAGATCGATTAGACAGGGGAAGTTGTAAAAAGTTCTAAAAAATTTAAGGTTTGCCAACCCGGTTTTCACAACTCCAAGTAGATGTATAACAAAGGTGAGAGGTCTGGAACCGAGATTAACCAATACAGTAAACTGTAAAAACTAGAGCTTAGATTTTTCACTTCCGACGTTGACATTGCTGGCTCAAATTCTTTAATAAATAACGTGTCTTGATTTTTCAATGGTAGTCTGTTTATGTCCAGTGGAAAATGTATGTAGAGTACATACGAAACGTGAAGTCTTAAAGGCGCTCAGTCACGGTATTTTGAGTTATTTTTAGCATCGACAAAATTACCGTTAAATTGAAGGAAACCTGAAAATAATACTTTACAAAGATAGAAAAACATCAAAGAGACGATAATAAACCATAAAAGGAGGAACAAGGATGGTTAAGGATGGAGAAGATTGATACGGATTGCAAACAACGAAATTGAAAAGTTTAGCTAAACTTTTCAAACCGATCAACCGTGACTGAGCCCTCTAATAAAAAAAAATTGCAAGTTTAATATGTTTAATTATCATAGCATCCTACGCAAACATTTCCCCCTACGAACGTCTGCTGAAGCCAAGGGAACATTCCTTGCCCTTTGTTCGCTCGCGTCGCGGTCATGGCTGCGCACTTTGCCCCTCAGATTGGCTTGAGATCTTTGCCCCAAAGATCGGCTTGAGATCACGTGAAAATTACTTTAGAGCCAATCGGCGCCGACTCATTCAAGCAGTAGACCACAAGTTGCTATGGTTTTATTTAACAAATAAAGAAGCCTAAGCCGTGTATTACACTGTGATAAAACACGATGGTCATTTGAGAACACGAGGGAAATGTAGAAAACATGAGCCGCAGGCGAGTGTTTTCTACATTTCTCGAGTGTTCTCAAATGACCGGAGTGTTTTATCACAGTGTAATACACGGCTTAGGCTTCTTCATTTGCTTTAAAATGTAGATTTTACGCGCGCAAAACAATAAAACACGCTTTTTCTATGTTTTATACTCTGATAAAACATAGGTTTTTGACCAATCAGAGCGCGTGCAGGGTCCTATCTATATTTTAAAGGTTGATAAACCACGCGGGATGTTGGTAGAACCAGGGCGCAGAGCGAGAAAAATTCGTAAATCACAAGCCGAAGGCGAGAGATTTACGAGTGTTCTTCGTAGATCTACGAGCACTTCATCGTTTTCACGGCTAAATAAACTATAGTTTCTCTGTCTCACACTCGATGAAAAAACAGGACAGTAGTTTTACGTTTTGCGATCATTTCTCAAGTTCCAAGCAGACTTTCCGCAAGCTTCCAGCATTCGAGCCAGGATTTGATAAAAACAAGCCCTGAAAACGAATGTCCATGTACGAACATGTTCCTTATTTTTCTCCACGTCAGTTTACTTTATAGCTTCTTGCCAATAAGGTATTTAAATCGACGGATTTAATGTTCAGGTCACGCTGGTACCCGTTGAACTTCTCTGGATCCAAAGTCCGCAGCCGTGATCGGGACGCAAGCAAACAAAGGGCAAGGAATGTTCCCTTGGCTTCAGGAGACGTTCGTGGGGGAGGAGGATTGCGTGACGAGCCCAAAGAATGTCTGCGTAGGAGGCTTATTTTTAGTTAAAAATCAAATAAATTAAGCACAATATAATATTTGAAAAATAGTTA
Source organism: Platygyra sinensis (assembly GCA_019787425.1). Lineage (NCBI taxonomy): Eukaryota > Metazoa > Cnidaria > Anthozoa > Scleractinia > Merulinidae > Platygyra > Platygyra sinensis. The sequence continues at coordinate 20,135 of JAHPZR010040690.1, read as the reverse complement.
AAATTACTAAATAAGAAATAAAAATCAAAGATCTTTGATTGAATGTGTTGTACACAACTTTTCAATATTTTGGGGCAACCGTCGTGACTGTCAAAGGTCAAGTACATCACGCATTCATCACGCAAACGTCATTTGACGAAGGAAAAAAACTGGGGCGAGAATGTTGTGTTGTCTTTCATGTCTCGCCAATCATGGCGGCCATTGCTGAGATTGCAAGCCTTGAAGAATGGCAAGAAGAATGGGAAGTCTTGGAACAGGACACACACAAGTTCAAGGTTTTTAGATCTTTTATCATTGTTGTAGTATTTATAATTTTATGATCGATTTTAATCATTTGACACAAGTGAGTACTGTGGTTGGCGCGGAGACGACAAGAAAAGCTATAAGTGCCCTCGATGCATAAACGATTATTAAGCTTATAATTGCCTCGCGCCTTTGTTCGGTAACCACATTATAAACGGTTCTTCTGCTCGAAGTCATTTTCAGTTTGCTGCAAAGGTTTAATGCCGCATGTTAACACACAGAGACATCTTAAATAAGCCTAATTTACAAAATACTAAGCTTACCTTAATCGAATGGAAATTTAAGTACCAATTGCAATATGTTTGAAGTTTGTCCATTTCACCTGAAGTAGTTTATGACGGTTTCTGTTAATGGTTTTGCATATTTTAGTGAAATGCCTAATGCTTTGCCAGCGATATTAAATATTTGTCACGTCAGGAAAAATTTCAACCCGGGGATTGCACCTTGGGATGCTTAAAAACACTTACATTTGTGCGGGAGTAGTGTTTACCCTTTGCTGCTTTCTAAGATGAGAAAAGCACTTGTTTTGAAAAATTAATGATATGAGCTAATTCAATAGTTTTAAGCTCCCATATAAATTATGACCCATAGCCTTCTGTTCTCCTTTAATTTTCAGAGGACCCCCCTTTCCCTCTTCAACAAACATTTTAGAATCTGTTTCTGAAAAAAATTATTAGGAATTGGGTAACCAACTAAATGGCAAACTATTCAGTGGTATACCATATCAGTATTACAGCATTTTTCTGTCAATATTTTCCAAATCATAACACCTGGACCTGTGCAAGTTCTCCTTCCTTGACACTTTTATCTGAGTGTAGAAAACCTCAGCAGGTTTGAACGGACTTTAAGGAAAAGAGTGTGTACAGAGTAGATCAGATCCTCAACACCTCCTGAATTTGAAGGATCTCTGTTTAACGGCTGGGCGCTATTTTGTTTTTTTTGGTAATTGATTATCCTCAGGTCCAGGAGAGGACCTGGGGATGAAACTCAGACCACTCAGGATAAAGTGAGACATGAATCAAAGGACCACAAATGTTTTCAGTCACTGGCTCTTTTTCAATGAATATAGCCCCAATTTACCCATCTTGTCTGCAAGAACACTCCCATGAGGTATAAAGAACATTTACATTTGTTTATGTGTATTAATTCTTTCATTGCTTTGTTCTGTCTTTGTAATATTCTAGCTAACAAAATTTCAAGACTATCAGCAGAAAATGGATGAATTTCATTCCAGTCAAAAGTCCTGTGTTTCTGCCGTGAACCAACAGAGAAGAAAACTCAGAGACTTTCAAGAATCACTGAAACGGTATGTTAACCTCCTTTATACTGTATTTTCACAAATTTCTTTCCCTGGCTCTGCATATTCACATGTTCTGGTCAAAGTTTAGATATTGATCATCATCATTATTTTTATTATCTCTCTTTGTAGCTGTTGGCAAATAAGGCATCATTAGACACTTGCAAGCTACACTGTACTGTATTTAAACCCTACACAGGTGAACCTCCTGTTACAATCACCTCGCCTCAGCAACCAGTTTTCCAAAATACCAAAAGTTTCAAACTATAAAAAGAACAGTTTTTCAAAGTACCGTTTCAAAGTCAAATCACTATTAATTGTTTGGAAACTAATTTATTTTAAGTGACCATCTCTCATAAGCAACCCACTTTTAGAGCTAAAAGTTTCGCATTTTCTTTTCTTTTTCTTAACTTCCCATAAGTAACCACTTGACAGATAATAGAGCTTAAATTGGATAATAAGGTGACGTAACGTTATAGTATTCCTGGTGGTACAAGAGATGGAAATGTCTCAATGCAAAGCACTAGATTTTTTTATTGAAACTGATTTTTCACAAGAATAAAACCTTAAAACTCCCGTATGTAAAACTAGCACTTTTCAGGCCTCTTACTTTAATCAAACAGCTAAGCTCTGGAACTATATCTAAATTTTCACCCCCTACCAGTTTTTCAACTACTGCTTTCTTCCGCAACTTCATTACTGAGCACATGTTTCACCTTCTGCTCAATCACTTTGACATATACTATCCCTGTACCTGGTCAATTGTACGATCCTGCCCCTGTCATCCCTAGTTTTTAGCATCTTTTAAATTTAACTGTGTTTTAATTATTATTTGTATCTTAATATATATATTTTTTTAATATCATGGGCGGTGCCTCGCATGGGTCCTCGTGTCCCGTTCGCACCTGCCCTTTTGACCTTACCACTTCACATCACTTTGCATATATATTTCATTTCTCCTCGGTTACTTATCTTGTTGTATGTAACATGTGTAATGGTCAATAAAGCTGTTAAATTAAAATTAAATAAATTAAAATTAAGCTTGTATTTTCATTCAGGGTCCAAAAATTATTCACAATTTATTACTGTTTGTCACAACCATTGTTAAATTTTTACACTGATGTTTTACGGTGATTTTTGTTCATTTTAAAAATTCAAAGTCATTGAGCAATTGTGACAATTATGATCTTCACGCCAACTTTGTAACTTGCTACTTTTGTTTTTCTTACAAAGGCATGTAACATGAAGCCCTTGTTTCTCCAAAACACATGGAAGATGTGCTTGGTTGTTGAGATCATAGTTAATAAAGGGGAATGGTTATGAAACTCGTCAAAGTTCTTTTTTGTATGTTATTGTTCAGTTTTCTGGCCTTGACCCTGCACAAAACACAATAGTTGTTTACTACTGATTGAGGAACTAACCAATAGAAAGGTGTTGGTTACGTAATTCATGCATAGTGTATGAGGGCAAAACAAAAGATTGTGCAGGGTTGTGGACTTTCCAACATAAATCTCGCCATCTTTGTTTGCCCCTTTGATGTTTGCCGGGCTTCATGACCAGTCCCTTCTATTAACTATGTTGAGATAAATGAAAGAAAGTAAAATAAATATCTGATGAAGAAATAGAAGAGAAACGCTTTTGTTTTTTTTCAAAACAGAAATTTTCTTATCACTGACAAATAAGAACTAAATTAAATTATCTGATTGTCATGGAATTCCTCTTTCTTTTTCTGTTGCCACTCAATAATAAAACAATTCAAAATTAATTCAATACGTCATTGATTGAACTGAGAGGCTTTTCATCGAAAAGTATTGAAGGTAAACAGCACTACTTGGCTGATATACAGTACCGGACAGAAGTAACCTAACACTGAACGCGTTACTGGAACGCAAATAGAACGCGAAATAGAACGCTGCGGGAACGCCAAAGGAACGCCAAAATTTCTGGTGAGCTGGAGCGCGTTCTGAACAAGAACGCGTTCTATTGAGAACGCGATAACCCGTTCCATTGAGAACGCGAGAATGCGTTCCATGGAGAACTGAGTTGTGGTTCGTGCAGAGACTGTAATGTTATTGCAGCGTGCTAACAAAATTCTTTGAAGTTCTGTCGAAGCAAGTTCATCGTTTTCCTTCATTTCTTTGTCAATTACGTCAAGTTTAAGTTTCAGTTTTCGTCCTTTGCGTAATCATAGCGCGCTGGGGCCAAATAAACTACTTCAGAATGGAAGATCATGATCAAGGTGTACTGAGTCATCAAACTTTTCAATACGATCGGTGCGCTCGCTTTCAAGTGAGTTTTACTTACCGACCGAAGATTTATAATCGGGATTTAAAGCAGCTTCCTGGACTTCCGTAAAGAAAAATAGTAATGTAAAACATTATTTCGAAGATGAATTCGACCTTTGGAACTATTGGTAAAGCCATGGCCGATAAACTGACCGAAAAGTTGGCCGCAAAATCTCAAGCTTTCGCTTTAATTAGCGTGAGGAATATAATTTGAACATGCGGTCACGCACGGAAGCACGTTTACAAAACTTGATCATTTTTTTGCTTTCAGAAAGTTTTTTCCCCTCATCGTGAATGAAACTTTATTTTTATTGAACTTCCTGTCACGTTTCTCTCATTTGGTTGCCTATTTGTGAATTTTAGAAATTAAAAGTGAACAGTGTTTTCGTTTGCACGCTGGATTTCTGCATATTTAATTTACGGCGACTTCCGCAGTTTGTTTGTTTAGTTTCTTCGCTTCGGTCAAATATTTTATTTGAATCTTATTCAGCTACTACAGAATTGCTGAGAAAAGAACTAAATGGGCACTAATTTAGCACACTTGAAATATCATTTATGTCAAAATAATGGGCTCGTTTTTACGGTCTTTTTGATTTCCAACTTTTATCTTTCTTTCGCAGCGCTGTAAATATTTCGTCGCTCGGCGATTAAATTTTTGATCTCTTGCTTTCAGATTGATTTTTACATGTGTCTTTCGCTTTTATTTTCCGTTGTTGTTTTTTTTTTAATGTAAGCCGTTATAGTACAAGAATGAACCGCGGATTCTGATGTATTTGCTTTCGTTTTGTCCTCCGAAGTCGATAATTAACTCATTTTCGCATATTCAATTTCTCGGCTCTCGTGGGAATCAAGTTGTCGCGCGGAAAAGCATAAATAAAATTTCTTGTTTTCTGAGCAGTTTAACACATCCAATTGAGTTCTTTTTGTTGAAACATTTTTTGAATATTTTGGACCTCCATGTATTTAACTTTGAAGAAACAATGTCGTGAAATCTGATCTTGTGTCTGTGGTTACTGCGCATATGGTTTATTTTTTGTGCTTTCGCTCGCTCCTTTCGGAAAGCTCGCCTTCAGGGAAGAACTAACGAGAACGCGTTCTACTGAAAATTCTAAAGAAAATTCAGAACGCGCTCCTGCGTTCCTTTCGTTCTGAAATTTTCTTTAGAACGCGTTCTATTTTGCGTTCCAGAATGTTAGGGGAACGCCAAGTGAACGCCAAAGGAACGCTAATTGGAACGCTCCAAGAACGCGTTCCGTGTTGATTTTTCTGTTAGGTTACTTCTGTCCGGTACTGTAATCCTGCATTGGTGAACAGGTTTTCTTAAAGATTGCGCTTTCATTAGTTGCCACAGAGTCTGCAGCATTGTTTGAGCACTTTCCTGGTTTCTCTTGTCACAAATTAACAATTGAAGAATTAGTCCTGTGGGAATTTTGTGAAGCAAGCATGTCACTAGTCTAGATATCTTAACTGGACCTAAATAACGCAAAAATATATTTGGTGGCACTTTTGTAACTTGCACCTAGGTCAATTTTTCAATCAGAGTAACCAGTGTTCTGTCAGAGAAGCATTTTTTCCTTAATGGGTAGTAACATGTACGCTTTGGTAAGGTCCATTTTAGTGGCCTGTATAGCAGGAGGTTGAACAGGTTTGGGAGGAGGCAAATTATAGTGGATAGTACCCCAAAGGTAATTAAAATTTTGTACTTACATGTACATAGCTAGTTAATTTGTTTTGATAACCACCTTGACTTAGGCCTCATAGTCTGGCATGAGGTTTTCTAAGGGCACTTTTTTCTTTCTCTTGCTTTGGTAAATTGAAAGTTAAGTTTTGTGATTTTTTTAATGTGCACAGTTTTAAGAATGGACCACTAGATGATGAAACAGAAAGCTCGCATTGGAAATCAAAAAGACCGTAAAAACGAGCCCATTATTTTAACATAAATGATATTTCAAGTGTGCTAAATTAGTGCCCATTTAGTTCTTTTCTCAGCAATTCTGTAGTAGCTGAATAAGATTCAAATAAAATATTTGACCGAAGCGAAGAAACTAAACAAACAAAACTGCGGAAGTCGCCGTAAATTAAATATGCAGAAATCCAGCGTGCAAACGAAAACCACTGTTCATTTTTAATTTCTAAAATTCACAAATAGGCAACCAAATGAGAGAAACGTGACAGGAAGTTCAATAAAAATAAAGTTTCATTCACGATGAGGGGAAAAAACTTTCTGAAAGCAAAAAAATGATCAAGTTTTGTAAACGTGCTTCCGTGCGTGACCGCATGTTCAAATTATATTCCTCACGCTAATTAAAGCGAAAGCTTGAGATTTTGCGGCCAACTTTTCGGTCAGTTTATCGGCCATGGCTTTACCAATAGTTCCAAAGGTCGAATTCATCTTCGAAATAATGTTTTACATTACTATTTTTCTTTACGGAAGTCCAGGAAGCTGCTTTAAATCCCGATTATAAATCTTCGGTCGGTAAGTAAAACTCACTTGAAAGCGAGCGCACCGATCGTATTGAAAAGTTTGATGACTCAGTACACCTTGATCATGATCTTCCATTCTGAAGTAGTTTATTTGGCCCCAGCGCGCTATGATTACGCAAAGGACGAAAACTGAAACTTAAACTTGACGTAATTGACAAAGAAATGAAGGAAAACGATGAACTTGCTTCGACAGAACTTCAAAGAATTTTGTTAGCACGCTGCAATAACATTACAGTCTCTGCACGAACCACAACTCAGTTCTCCATGGAACGCATTCTCGCGTTCTCAATGGAACGGGTTATCGCGTTCTCAATAGAACGCGTTCTTGTTCAGAACGCGCTCCAGCTCACCAGAAATTTTGGCGTTCCTTTGGCGTTCCCGCAGCGTTCTATTTCGCGTTCTATTTGCGTTCCAGTAACGCGTTCAGTGTTAGGTTACTTCTGTCCGGTACTGTATATCAGCCAAGTAGTGCTGTTTACCTTCAATACTTTTCGATGAAAAGCCTCTCAGTTCAATCAATGACGTATTGAATTAATTTTGAATTGTTTTATTATTGAGTGGCAACAGAAAAAGAAAGAGGAATTCCATGACAATCAGATAATTTAATTTAGTTCTTATTTGTCAGTGATAAGAAAATTTCTGTTTTGAAAAAAAACAAAAGCGTTTCTCTTCTATTTCTTCATCAGATATTTATTTTACTTTCTTTCATTTATCTCAACATAGTTAATAGAAGGGACTGGTCATGAAGCCCGGCAAACATCAAAGGGGCAAACAAAGATGGCGAGATTTATGTTGGAAAGTCCACAACCCTGCACAATCTTTTGTTTTGCCCTCATACACTATGCATGAATTACGTAACCAACACCTTTCTATTGGTTAGTTCCTCAATCAGTAGTAAACAACTATTGTGTTTTGTGCAGGGTCAAGGCCAGAAAACTGAACAATAACATACAAAAAAGAACTTTGACGAGTTTCATAACCATTCCCCTTTATTAACTATGATCTCAACAACCAAGCACATCTTCCATGTGTTTTGGAGAAACAAGGGCTTCATGTTACATGCCTTTGTAAGAAAAACAAAAGTAGCAAGTTACAAAGTTGGCGTGAAGATCATAATTGTCACAATTGCTCAATGACTTTGAATTTTTAAAATGAACAAAAATCACCGTAAAACATCAGTGTAAAAATTTAACAATGGTTGTGACAAACAGTAATAAATTGTGAATAATTTTTGGACCCTGAATGAAAATACAAGCTTAATTTTAATTTATTTAATTTTAATTTAACAGCTTTATTGACCATTACACATGTTACATACAACAAGATAAGTAACCGAGGAGAAATGAAATATATATGCAAAGTGATGTGAAGTGGTAAGGTCAAAAGGGCAGGTGCGAACGGGACACGAGGACCCATGCGAGGCACCGCCCATGATATTAAAAAAATATATATATTAAGATACAAATAATAATTAAAACACAGTTAAATTTAAAAGATGCTAAAAACTAGGGATGACAGGGGCAGGATCGTACAATTGACCAGGTACAGGGATAGTATATGTCAAAGTGATTGAGCAGAAGGTGAAACATGTGCTCAGTAATGAAGTTGCGGAAGAAAGCAGTAGTTGAAAAACTGGTAGGGGGTGAAAATTTAGATATAGTTCCAGAGCTTAGCTGTTTGATTAAAGTAAGAGGCCTGAAAAGTGCTAGTTTTACATACGGGAGTTTTAAGGTTTTATTCTTGTGAAAAATCAGTTTCAATAAAAAAATCTAGTGCTTTGCATTGAGACATTTCCATCTCTTGTACCACCAGGAATACTATAACGTTACGTCACCTTATTATCCAATTTAAGCTCTATTATCTGTCAAGTGGTTACTTATGGGAAGTTAAGAAAAAGAAAAGAAAATGCGAAACTTTTAGCTCTAAAAGTGGGTTGCTTATGAGAGATGGTCACTTAAAATAAATTAGTTTCCAAACAATTAATAGTGATTTGACTTTGAAACGGTACTTTGAAAAACTGTTCTTTTTATAGTTTGAAACTTTTGGTATTTTGGAAAACTGGTTGCTGAGGCGAGGTGATTGTAACAGGAGGTTCACCTGTGTAGGGTTTAAATACAGTACAGTGTAGCTTGCAAGTGTCTAATGATGCCTTATTTGCCAACAGCTACAAAGAGAGATAATAAAAATAATGATGATGATCAATATCTAAACTTTGACCAGAACATGTGAATATGCAGAGCCAGGGAAAGAAATTTGTGAAAATACAGTATAAAGGAGGTTAACATACCGTTTCAGTGATTCTTGAAAGTCTCTGAGTTTTCTTCTCTGTTGGTTCACGGCAGAAACACAGGACTTTTGACTGGAATGAAATTCATCCATTTTCTGCTGATAGTCTTGAAATTTTGTTAGCTAGAATATTACAAAGACAGAACAAAGCAATGAAAGAATTAATACACATAAACAAATGTAAATGTTCTTTATACCTCATGGGAGTGTTCTTGCAGACAAGATGGGTAAATTGGGGCTATATTCATTGAAAAAGAGCCAGTGACTGAAAACATTTGTGGTCCTTTGATTCATGTCTCACTTTATCCTGAGTGGTCTGAGTTTCATCCCCAGGTCCTCTCCTGGACCTGAGGATAATCAATTACCAAAAAAAACAAAATAGCGCCCAGCCGTTAAACAGAGATCCTTCAAATTCAGGAGGTGTTGAGGATCTGATCTACTCTGTACACACTCTTTTCCTTAAAGTCCGTTCAAACCTGCTGAGGTTTTCTACACTCAGATAAAAGTGTCAAGGAAGGAGAACTTGCACAGGTCCAGGTGTTATGATTTGGAAAATATTGACAGAAAAATGCTGTAATACTGATATGGTATACCACTGAATAGTTTGCCATTTAGTTGGTTACCCAATTCCTAATAATTTTTTTCAGAAACAGATTCTAAAATGTTTGTTGAAGAGGGAAAGGGGGGTCCTCTGAAAATTAAAGGAGAACAGAAGGCTATGGGTCATAATTTATATGGGAGCTTAAAACTATTGAATTAGCTCATATCATTAATTTTTCAAAACAAGTGCTTTTCTCATCTTAGAAAGCAGCAAAGGGTAAACACTACTCCCGCACAAATGTAAGTGTTTTTAAGCATCCCAAGGTGCAATCCCCGGGTTGAAATTTTTCCTGACGTGACAAATATTTAATATCGCTGGCAAAGCATTAGGCATTTCACTAAAATATGCAAAACCATTAACAGAAACCGTCATAAACTACTTCAGGTGAAATGGACAAACTTCAAACATATTGCAATTGGTACTTAAATTTCCATTCGATTAAGGTAAGCTTAGTATTTTGTAAATTAGGCTTATTTAAGATGTCTCTGTGTGTTAACATGCGGCATTAAACCTTTGCAGCAAACTGAAAATGACTTCGAGCAGAAGAACCGTTTATAATGTGGTTACCGAACAAAGGCGCGAGGCAATTATAAGCTTAATAATCGTTTATGCATCGAGGGCACTTATAGCTTTTCTTGTCGTCTCCGCGCCAACCACAGTACTCACTTGTGTCAAATGATTAAAATCGATCATAAAATTATAAATACTACAACAATGATAAAAGATCTAAAAACCTTGAACTTGTGTGTGTCCTGTTCCAAGACTTCCCATTCTTCTTGCCATTCTTCAAGGCTTGCAATCTCAGCAATGGCCGCCATGATTGGCGAGACATGAAAGACAACACAACATTCTCGCCCCAGTTTTTTTCCTTCGTCAAATGACGTTTGCGTGATGAATGCGTGATGTACTTGACCTTTGACAGTCACGACGGTTGCCCCAAAATATTGAAAAGTTGTGTACAACACATTCAATCAAAGATCTTTGATTTTTATTTCTTATTTAGTAATTTTAACTATTTTTCAAATATTATATTGTGCTTAATTTATTTGATTTTTAACTAAAAATAAGCCTCCTACGCAGACATTCTTTGGGCTCGTCACGCAATCCTCCTCCCCCACGAACGTCTCCTGAAGCCAAGGGAACATTCCTTGCCCTTTGTTTGCTTGCGTCCCGATCACGGCTGCGGACTTTGGATCCAGAGAAGTTCAACGGGTACCAGCGTGACCTGAACATTAAATCCGTCGATTTAAATACCTTATTGGCAAGAAGCTATAAAGTAAACTGACGTGGAGAAAAATAAGGAACATGTTCGTACATGGACATTCGTTTTCAGGGCTTGTTTTTATCAAATCCTGGCTCGAATGCTGGAAGCTTGCGGAAAGTCTGCTTGGAACTTGAGAAATGATCGCAAAACGTAAAACTACTGTCCTGTTTTTTCATCGAGTGTGAGACAGAGAAACTATAGTTTATTTAGCCGTGAAAACGATGAAGTGCTCGTAGATCTACGAAGAACACTCGTAAATCTCTCGCCTTCGGCTTGTGATTTACGAATTTTTCTCGCTCTGCGCCCTGGTTCTACCAACATCCCGCGTGGTTTATCAACCTTTAAAATATAGATAGGACCCTGCACGCGCTCTGATTGGTCAAAAACCTATGTTTTATCAGAGTATAAAACATAGAAAAAGCGTGTTTTATTGTTTTGCGCGCGTAAAATCTACATTTTAAAGCAAATGAAGAAGCCTAAGCCGTGTATTACACTGTGATAAAACACTCCGGTCATTTGAGAACACTCGAGAAATGTAGAAAACACTCGCCTGCGGCTCATGTTTTCTACATTTCCCTCGTGTTCTCAAATGACCATCGTGTTTTATCACAGTGTAATACACGGCTTAGGCTTCTTTATTTGTTAAATAAAACCATAGCAACTTGTGGTCTACTGCTTGAATGAGTCGGCGCCGATTGGCTCTAAAGTAATTTTCACGTGATCTCAAGCCGATCTTTGGGGCAAAGATCTCAAGCCAATCTGAGGGGCAAAGTGCGCAGCCATGACCGCGACGCGAGCGAACAAAGGGCAAGGAATGTTCCCTTGGCTTCAGCAGACGTTCGTAGGGGGAAATGTTTGCGTAGGATGCTATGATAATTAAACATATTAAACTTGCAATTTTTTTTTATTAGAGGGCTCAGTCACGGTTGATCGGTTTGAAAAGTTTAGCTAAACTTTTCAATTTCGTTGTTTGCAATCCGTATCAATCTTCTCCATCCTTAACCATCCTTGTTCCTCCTTTTATGGTTTATTATCGTCTCTTTGATGTTTTTCTATCTTTGTAAAGTATTATTTTCAGGTTTCCTTCAATTTAACGGTAATTTTGTCGATGCTAAAAATAACTCAAAATACCGTGACTGAGCGCCTTTAAGACTTCACGTTTCGTATGTACTCTACATACATTTTCCACTGGACATAAACAGACTACCATTGAAAAATCAAGACACGTTATTTATTAAAGAATTTGAGCCAGCAATGTCAACGTCGGAAGTGAAAAATCTAAGCTCTAGTTTTTACAGTTTACTGTATTGGTTAATCTCGGTTCCAGACCTCTCACCTTTGTTATACATCTACTTGGAGTTGTGAAAACCGGGTTGGCAAACCTTAAATTTTTTAGAACTTTTTACAACTTCCCCTGTCTAATCGATCTAGCGGGGTTTTGGAATTCAAAGTCAAGGCCTTAGGGCAGCGCAGAATCACTGACACCAGTATCAATTTGCCCGTTACGGATTCATGCAGTCGATATGCTTGGCAAACTGAGAAGCTGTATACTGCGTATAGTACATGTAGAAGATTTCAGAAATTTTTTTATCTCAATTTCCGTTTTTCAGGGACTGGTTACAGCTCGGTAGTCATGTTTTACAACATCGGGTAAGTAATTTTGCCAAATAATTTAGCGAAACAACCAAATCGATCGACCGTCTGACATGAAAAAATCGCAAGAATTAACTTGTGTTACAAGCAAAGCGCAATTTTTACGTAAAAATTGCCTGAGAATATGTTGTTTTGAAGAGTCATCACTTATTTCAATGAGATTTTGAACGCTAAAATAATCCAGTTTTGATTGAAGAGTCATCACTAATTTCAATGAGATTTTGAACACTAAAATAATCCAGTTTTGATTGAAGAGTCATCACTAATTTCAATGAGATTTTGAACTCTAAAATTATCCAGTTTTGATTGAAACGGTCTGAGAAGGAAAATCTCGCTTACCTTTTTTGAAGCCGAGGTTTTCAGTAACGGAACGCAACGAAAGATTACGAAAAGACTCACTGCAGTTCTTGATGTGCATGCACATCAAACCCTCAGTATTGACATTTCAATATGTACACTTCACCTCATCCCTCCCGTCGGAAGATCAAAGGGAAGGCTGTAATACTTCTAAGAGCAAACGCCTCTAAGGAAATACTTGAGAAAAATAAAGACCTTCAGATCACACTTCATTGAGAGAGGTTACCCAGAAAATATTATTCTGTGAACCCTCTCTAAAGTGAAATTTGAAGTGAGGAAACTAGCCCTCCAACCAAAACAGAGGGAAAACAAATTAATCCTACCTTTTGTCGCACAATATCAACCATCAGCGCCAAACCTTAAACAAATCCTCATGAAAAAATGGCATTTAATAGAACAACGACCATTACTGACCAAAATCTACAAAGATCCGCCCTTTATTTCGTACAAAAAGGGGGGTTTTGCTCAAAAGTATGCTTGAACTCGTGAATGGTTCTCAATGGGGTTAACTGTTAATTAAGCGTATAATGATGGTTTTTTGGGTAGCGTAACCGTATAACTTGACCTCAAAATGTTAACTAACGTATAAAGAAAGATCGATTTTTTAGCTTACGCAGTAAGTAACCTTAAAAGGTGCGGACTTTCTACCCGTTGGAGATTGCTTTACTTGTTAATTTTGTGACATGATCTGAGCCTGCGCTCTGCCTGCGGTTTACTTTTGCAGACCTTACAGATAAAACATGGCCTGATTTCAAACCGTGAAGGACTAGGTACGAGTCTGTAAATTATGGGATAAGCAACTATTGATCCACACTGTCAGTCCTGTCAGAAAGAGCACACCGAGATTCACACGCTGTGTCGGACAGTCCGGATGGCCATACATTTCTTTGTAAATTTTGACATTTTCAAATGGCTGTATCTCAGTCAAAACTAGACTGATTAACACCAAACTTGGGGATTTCTAAAGCTTGATCTGCACTTTGACTACTGATGTGGATCAATAGTTGCTAATCCTATAATTTAGAGACTCGTACCTAGTCCTTCACGGTTTGAAATCAGGCAATGGCAGCTATTGATACTGTCATTACTTTTTACAGGAGTTCATAAGTAATTGAACGTTTTCAGTCAAGAATTTCTTTTGGGAATGAATTTGTCCGTGTTGGGGAGGTCGTCATTCAAACTGGACTGGACTGTTGGTGGTGTTCAGTGCTATAACGCCGGCAGCCTTCCCTGACGCAAGTGTTGATACCAACCTTGACTTCACATCACCAACACAGCAGGCAACGTTGCTAACGAGAAGCTTCTGATGTTCTCAATAAGGTAAAAGGGGATTCCATAGGCTCGTAGTGTTCGCCAAAGGCTGTGACAGTGTACACGTTTGAAGGCCTTGGCAAAATCTGCAAAGTTCAGACAGAGAGATCGCTGCCATTCGGTGTATTATTCAATATTTCACAGCGTGAAAATGTGGTCAATACAGCCACTTCCTCTTCTGAACCCTGCCTATTTCTCTCGAAGATCAAGGTCCACAGCTCAGTGATAGGCATTTCCTGATTACAGTGTCGGCCTTGAACGGTTAAGCATTGATGCAGTATATGCCAGGTGAAAGAACATGTAAGACTACATAATTACACAAAGGACCCAATAGCATGTTGAACGTCCTGTCTAAACGCTGTCGACATTTAGTTCATACAAAATTTGGTTCAATCTCAAGCTGAACGTTCTTTTGAAAAAGGTTCGAAAAAAAATAGAATACTTCTTCTGAAACAGGCATTTTATGTCTTAACTGTCGAGTAATTTATAAGTGCTGTTAAACGTAGGGGAAGAGTGGATTGTAATAACCTTTAACCCCCTCTTGAGTTTGAATGGGGGTTATGTGACCAATTAAGCCATGTGAGCTCGATCCCGATTTCATCTGTAGTAAGTCTAGTAAGTATTATAGCATATGGCTGTGTAAGTGCATAACGACAGAAAGTCCTCAACATCAGCCACCTCGTGAACCAAAACATACTTGTTCAGCGGTTTTGAAAAGGAAGCTCACAATCGAGCCAATCAGGCCGGGCAGCATTGCAAGAGTCCATTGAAGCTGTTTTTTGACCAAGCGCTTTCAGCCCTTTTCCCAGAGCCTTGCCGGTGCATTTCAAATCGTTGGTGAGAGCGCCGACGACAACTCCTACTGTGATTCCGGCGGCAAGAAAGATTGCAGTGACAGTCACGCTATATTTTTGAAGATCTCTTTGGTGCTTTCCAAGAGAGGCCGCGCCATTTCTCTTTCCGAGATTTGTGTTTGCAAAAGCGCGAGCTCTTCGTTTCTTTCTGCAACTCTGGCTTCTGGGGCTTCTTTTTCTGAGGGCGAGGTGTTCTCATCTTGGATGATAATCTCTTCGTTTTGGCGCCGAAGCTCGCTTTCTCACTCTTAGGTCGTCCAACGTTTTTGTGCTGTTCAGCCTTTCTTCCATGGCATTTATTTTACTTACTCTGAGTCTGCTGACCTTTGCTTGGGCTTTTTCTTTGTTTTTTTGCTTGTTTTTCAAGTGTTGACAAGCTAGTCGTGAAGTTTTCAGGCATAATCCTGCAAGACACAGTGGATCACGACATCTCTAAAACCTTTGAGGACCTTTCCCTCCCAGAGGAAAAGCGAGACAACATGGTGCCTGAAGTAATACAGTGGGAACAAGAAAACCTCCGGCCTCGCCGCTGAAAACAAACTGAGCGACCGTTTTGGGAGCAAGTATCGCATCAGGCCCGACCATGAGATCCTGGCTGACCATGGGATTTTCTACCCCCAGGCTTTTTACAATGACCTCGAATATGTAATAACCTTGCAAAAGCTTTACAATTGGTCAGAGGCTCTGACCCAACAAAGCTGAAATACAAGCTGACAAACATCCAGCTCGAATACGAAATGATCTGCAGCTAGAAACTAGCAAAAGAGGCGCACAGCGTTTATGACAGTGGCAAGGAGTTTGCCTATGACCACGTGGATCGTTGCAAAGTGATCAAGGTCAAAACAGACACTGAAACGATGCTGAACATCAAAGTCGACGCGTAAAGAAGGTCCATGAAAGCCATCCTCCTTCTATTTTGGAGAACTTTATTCCAGCAGGGCAAGAGATTCAGAAAAATTCGTCTTCCCTGACTTGACGAAAGTCAGCGTTACGATCAACTGCTCGCCCAACATGCTGTACAGTAACGGGTAGAAAGCAGGGACATGTGGGAGGAGGCTAGCTGCTTCTTTATGAAAAAAAGAAACAAAACCGTGTACATGGTTCTACAAAAGTTTTATTTCGAAGATGAATTCGGACTTCTGATTGATCTTCGCTCAATGGGGGCTCAAGCCATGCACGGCAGCGGCATACGCCTTGTAAACACTACAGACGACGCCCAGCTGGAAATCAAGCGGAGTGCCAAAGGGTCGGGCGACTTGAACTGTCATATGTTCGTTATCTCCTACTCTCGGTTCAGCATACTGCAAAGACAGATGGAATCTGTGCAGTATTAAATATCTGCTCGAAGAGCAAATATGGGCTCCAGCAATATTCCGTTCAACGAGCCCATCGTGGGGCCTACAATCTCGGGAAAGACGCAGCTCCTCGTGAGCCAGCTCTATGGTCCTTTCTGCGGAAAGTTCGATTACGTCATGCTCATCCGCCCGGCCTTCGCTTATAATTAAGACCCTTTAGCGGTTTGCTGAGAGAGACCCGCCGCTGTATGCCATTATCTGCGAGAAGCACGAGGTTGAAGTTTGGTTGAAAGGGCCGGGTCAGTTTTTCTCTTAAAGGCACCAATACTCGCATCGTCCTTGATGACTGCGCAGCCTCAAAAGACGTGAAGAGGATGACCGGTGAGCTGGTCGAACTTGGCTTTTCGGCTCGCCACGCCGGCATCAGCGCGTGGGTACTAACCACTTAGCTTTTTAGCATAGGGAAGCCTTTCCGAGAGAATGTGGCCGCGATCGTGTTGTTTTACCCGCCAGCCGTCAAGACCACAAAGGCTATCTTTGAAGAATACGCGGGCGAGCTTTCTCAAGACGACCTCAAGCAGCTGATTGCAAGGATGAAAGAGCGCAAGTTCTCCCACCTTGTGTTCTCTCGTTGCTTCCCCTTCAGGATTGAATTGTTTTCCATGCGAATTGAAAGAAAGAAAAAAAATAGAATATATACGCGATGGCTGAAGAAAATGATCCTGCAATGGCTGAAATCATGAACCTGTTGGAAGCTGAGTCGGGCTCTTCGGGTACAGCTGTTACTCCCGCCTCTGACATTCCAACCCTTCGTAAACAGCTTGCAATTTTGGTTAATACAGGCAAAGCAAAAGCATCCAGCAGGTGAAACACTTGGACGAAAAAGATGTTGAAAAGCACTACAAAAGGTACGAGACTTACATGGGCGCCAAGACCACTGAAACCTTGATTGAAAGCTTTCTGGCGTTGTCCATGAAAGCACTTGTGGATCAAAGACGCTGACGCTCTGCAGAATGAGCTTGAAAACGATTATATCACCACAAAAGAGCTGTCTGCCTTGGCGGGCGGGCTTACGGTGAGATATGGGCGGCTGCTTACCTTCGCCAATGTGGCGCTGATCACCACAAAACATAACGATTTCAACGTCGAAGCCGAGCAATCCTCAGAAAGTACAGAATAATGGGTCAGCTTTGCTCATTAATTCCTCAATTAAAATATTTTTTCACTAAATATAATACACAATGTCGGACAAGCAACCAGCCGAGTCGACTCAACAAGTGACTTCATTAATTTCACCCAACTATAAAACCAGAAGAAAACCAAAACGCGTGGCTGCGGGCAAAGCTATCGCTGCAAAAACAAAACAGGCTCCCGAAACACAGAATAATGCCTTAGCTGAGGCACCGGCTGCATTGCGAGAGAGGTGGTGAAAGAGAACTTCACCGCTGACCCCAGCAGCAATTTTATAAAACTACGCAAAGTTCACAGCTGTCATGGCCGGCAGCGTCGCGCTGAAACAGTTTCTCGAAGACCAGAAGATTCTCCCAACAAATTAAAAAACAAAAGCCAGCATTGGAATGATGATCGGAGGTGCGGTTTTTAACTACAACTATCTCGCTAAATATTTGTCCGGCTACAGCGGGGAGGCTGCGTTAGAAGAAAAAACGAGGCATGACAAAGCTTTTAAAGCTTATCAGGCAGCTATGGCGAAATATAAAACGCGTGACAGAACCAAGCTTCTTGATTGGATCGAAAGCGACAGGAAATTAAAGAACAAGCGAAGCAGAACTTCACGAACACTGATAACGGATTCAACTCTATAACCAGGCACATCCAGACCGGCACATAACCCCGCCCAAAGAACCTCAATTTTCAGCCCAGCAAGTAGCCGAAACAAGGCGAGTTTTTGTCGGCGCTCGCGCTCGGCTAAGTGGCTTTTCTTTTTTTTTTAAACTTTTAGCAGGTGTAAAATAATGGACTCCAAGCTCGCTAACGTCTACTACAGCCCCCAGGGCTACTGGAAAGGCATCGCTGTCGTCAAAAAATTAGCGGAAGCCGCGAAAGTCCCTGATGAAGCAGCCAAGCAGTGACTTATCAAACAGGCTCTTTGGCAGATCTTCCTCGCCGCACCGCGCTAAATTCTTCCCCCAAAATTCGACGTAGCGTCACCTAATGTAGTCCAACTCTTCTTTCTTCCCGCCCCATATAGCGGCAAAACCCGGGCGGGCGAAGAAGAGTCCAGGATAACTTGCATGCGCATGCTCAGAACGAACCAATCAAAAATTACTTAGTCCAGTCCCTGAACTCTCCCTTCTTCCCGCCCCATATAGGGGCTGAACCCGCGCGGGCGAAAGAAGAGTCCAGGATAACTTGCATGCGCATGCTCAGAACGAACCAATAAAAAATTACTAGGTCCCAACCACGCTGCTCGCGTCAATGTGTTCGCATTGCTTTTTTCAGCTCGCGCTCTGAAAGAAAACATTTTCTTTGACGTTGATATTGTCGTAAAAAACCTAAAAACCTAAAAATCGAAATATGGTTTATCGTGGTCTGTACTCTTATCAACAGCGAAAACGCGTCATTACTCTTTTCCCAAACACTTTTTTCGTATTTTTCCGTATGCTGAGCGATTTTGCAAAAGTTTTTGAAAGGAAAGTCTGACGCGTACAAGTAGCTCATATGCATAATGCAGCGCGTGCACTTTCAAGTCCGAGTCGGTGTTTTCAATTGTCAACAAATCTTGGCAAAGATTTCTTTCGTACCTTTGATATTGTAAAAAAACACAAATCGAATGTGGTTTAGCGTGGCACTGGTAAAATTCCACTGATTTGGGATTAATTGACATGTTTTTTAATCAATCTGAATGCAGAAATTGTTGCTTGTATTTATGTTCAGAAAATCGCGCCACAAGCCAAATCTGGAAAGCACTTCCAAATAGACCTTCCAAATATGGTTTTTCCCCCGATTTGGGGGGAAAATTGGCGGCGTTCTGAGCATGCGCATGCAAGTTATCCTGGACTCTTCTTTCGCCCACCCGGGTTCAGCCCCTATATAGGGCGGGAAGAAAGGAAAGTTCAGGGACTGGACTAGAAAAGGTAATGCTCACCTTTAATTTCTTTTACAAAACTATTCAAACGCAATGACCACAGTTTGATTTTCAGTCACTGCACATTGGCTCAAATCTGGCTCAAATCTAACCACCGTTCATCTATATCTTTCCACAGGATGCTGAAATCTAAAGTTTACGATAACTGCAGAAATTCACGCGCGCTCATTGGCTAATTTTTATTGTCCATATGCGGACATACACATGAATTTAAAATTCATGCGACGCGTCAGCGAGCGCGAGCCGGCAATTCGACAATTTGTTATCGTAAAAAACAAATTGATGTCAGTTTTTAATGCGTGTGTCCTGTTATTGATAATGAATTTCGTCATCACATTGTCAAAGTAGTCTGCGGATCCACTCGGCTATCGCCTCGTGGATCCACAGCTACTTTGACAATGTGATGACGAAATTCATGATCAATAACAGGACAGACGCATAAAAAACTGACGTCAATTTGTTAAGTTTTTCTCTTTGTGAAATCACTCGCGCCAAGAAACTTAACAAGATAACAAGTTAACAACATCAAGTCGTTTTATTTGACACAGACCTTCGGTCAACCTTCCTACGCGTACGTCTTCCCAAGAAATCATTCCAGCGTATTCAAGAAAAGTTAGTGTGGTTAAAATTCCAGTGTCTTCCCCCGAAATCAGACCAGATCTAGAGTAGTAGAAACGAAGCTCTTGCTGCTGATCTCGATCCAGTTTGAGAGCAATCTGAAGCCGGCAGAGTAGCAGCGTAATTTTGTCGGAGTTTACTGTCAGTTTCCTCGTTAGTCGTTAGTGATGACATGGCGGTGTCATATATGGCGGTAGAGGGACCGAACAAAGGCATACCTGACCTTTTATATTCAGAAATTGCAATAATCTGATTGGGCACTGCTATCTTCAAAAAAGAAAGGAAAAAAACAACAACATAGGCCCGCAAGGCGTACAAAAGTAAAGTTTGGACGATGAAGTCAAGGATGATCATGTGCCGTTCTTGTAGCTCCATCTGAATTGTCAGACGAAACTTTGCTTTCTGCACTTTTCTAGATTGA
>JAHPZR010040688.1:30000-33984 GCA_019787425.1 Platygyra sinensis | reverse complement strand
GTATTAATAATAATATGTAAATAATACCATGGCTGGAGATTAAAACAGATTCTCATTTGCCAGAAAACTAGAAAAAATATTTTGAAAAAATTGTGATTGAGATGTGTTGGACATAGAGAACCTGAATCAAATCAGGGTCAGGTTATTCAAAACCCAGTTATGCTATAAACCCAGGATTAGTGAAAATTTTGAATTAAGTTTTGCAACTCGTGGTTGAGGTTTTTTGTTCACAACGTTTGTCTTCAGGTTTAAAGCCTGGTTCTCATATGCCTCCAACATACCTGGGACATACCCTCTGCCATGGCCTGGGACACCGTTACAACATATGTGAACATTTATTGCTGAATCATAATCTGTCCCAGGCATTGACTGCCTGCGTGCCTTGAAGTTGAGCTGAGTTCAACTTAATTGCAGGCAAGCTGGCTGTTGGCAATGTTCGTCGGTGATGAAAATATTTTATGTGAACATCACCTGTGGACGCATTGTACTCAAGTAAGATGATATGATCCATTTTAAAGGTGGAGTGGTTGAAAATTGTACCAATTTAATTTGCATTTCGCACCAATTTAAGTATGTTGGTTAACCATCACAGATGCACTATGAACCCTGTGGGGTGGAACAGATTGCCAAATGTTGCCAGTTCCAACGAGTGACTACTTCGTAGGTAGTTTGGGGGGATATGAGAACCAGGCTTTAATTTGAATAGTGAATGAATAAATGAATGAACTTTAAGTGTCAGAGGTTTTAGCTACTTTGACAATGTTATGACGAAATTCATGATCAATAACAGGACAGACTCAAGAAAAACTGATGTCAATTTGTTAAATGATAATCTGGAGCAATTGTATGTGCTCAGGTATCTAATAGTGATTTCCATATCTTACTGTTGAGTAGCAAGGTATATCAAAATCTGCATTTCTTAGGGAGTAGCTTTTGCTTCCAAAATTAAAAAGTTCACCTAATATATATAATCTCAAACTTCACAAAACATAAGCAGTGATAAAAATGAAAATTAATTAAAATTAATCCTTTGGCTTACTTTTAATCCTCAGTTAGCTGTGACTGGCTTTGAACAACATGGCCCTGAGGATTAAGAGCAGGGTGTATATTGAGAGATAAATGGAATACTAGTCACTCTTCTTCTTGTAAAAAACAAGAACTGACTTACCTGACTTACCTACACTAGAATCTAGCTTACTTGAAATCAATCTAGTAAATTCTTATACACACATTTTTTTGTTGTGTCTTTATTCCACTGACTCAATCTGTTAAATGTTATCTTCAGCTGTCGCTCCCATCATTGAACGACGTGAAGATGCTATGGCTGCTGTTGTTGACAACAAGATTTATGTCATAGGTGGTTACCATGGCAACACATTCATGCCCACATGTGAGGCACTGGATCTTGACGACAATGAATGGGATTTTATGGCATCATTAAGTTCTCCTCGTTATCAGGCCGGAGTTGCTGTTTTGAACCGGAAGATCTATGTGTGTGGTGGTTGGAGTGGAAATGGACTTGCCACTAGTTCTGTAGAATGTTATGATGTGGCAACAAACACCTGGTCACTGGTAATGCCTCTTCCCACACCTGCCGCAGCTAGAACAGCTTTCTGTAACTTTCCACGCAAAATGATGGAAAAGTTGCTGCGTAAATTCTCTGGTATCAGTACTAATGAAAATTTAGCACTTGCTCCAGCAAAAGACTCTTGACTTTAGGAGTTGACTATAAACGTTCTTGCAGCTGTCAGTGAGTAATTCAGTGTCAACATTCTAAGAAATATAATGAATACATGTTTAATGTAACCCTTTGAATGTGCCCAGCTTCAGTGTGATCTGGTACAAAGCACAGCCCAGATGTTCTATAAGTATGGGTTATTGACTGTGTATAAGAGTATTTCATATTTTTCCTATCAGTTTATTGTGTTCACTGCTCTGAACGTGAAATGCATGGTTTAAGTGTGGAGGTATAAGGTATATTTATTAATACTCAAAATCTTGACATATTAAAGTACCATAATGATTCAATTTAGCATGTTTTCAATGAGTGCCCTCTTAGTAATAAAATTAATGCTTTCCCTTGAATGCCCCCTTCCAACAATCACCCCCATACTGTAAGGGACCTTCAAGATATTGAGACAGTTTGAAGCAAATGATGTTATTACTGTGACAGCCCAAATTGTTACAGTTTTTGAGTTAAAATAGTTAAATGAATGCCCCACCAAGAGTGAATTAACGAGCCAGGTGCTAAACTGAACCATCACAGTATTCTTGAACTGAAAACCACAGAAACTGTTTATCTTGAAATCTAGCCATCTTTAACGGAATGCCCGGAAGAGGCTACCACGTGATTTGCATGTCAATTATATGCGCTTTTATGGCTTCCTTCATACCATTTGCTACAGCTTGACAGATGTTTTTGCTCACAAGGAGTTCTTAAAAGGCATATTTTATTCTGATATTTGTTATAGATAAGATTAACTATTAGTAACCAGACAGAGTGGAGTGCAATTCAGGGTAATCGGTGATTTTGATAATGTTATATAATGGTAAATGGTACGTAATAGTAATTGGACCAAGTAAAATACAATTCAAAGAGTAATTGGACAAGTAATTTCAAAATTCAATGAGCACAAATCGCAAGTTTGATTTGGAATTATAAGCACAATTACTCCCTGAATTGTAGAACACAAGATCAATTACAAATTCAGTTACAAAATGTTCAAATTGAGCACCTGTAGCAGGGCACCCATGTGATTATGCACCAATTACATGTCAAATGGGTGCGTGGAGAACCAATGACGATCGAGAATTTTGTTATAGATACCATTAATGATAGTAATGATGATGATGATAATGAATATCAACTTTATTCACAAAGGTATTTGCAATACACTATGTCAAATAGCCAAGTTTCCCTTGCTGTCTTAAATGTAAAAGTACAATATATTTCAATTTATAATCTCCAGTTTCATCAAGAAACACTATATTTAGTGAAGTACTTGCAATATACAATTTTTTCGCTCATCAACTCATTTCTAACATATTTTTGTATGAAAAGACATAAAAAATACAGTGATTGTTCCATGAATAATAATAAGAATAATAATAATTAAATTATTAATGGTAATATCAATAATAAAATATGAAGTAATTACAATTTGTTAAATGTTTAGGTTAATAATAATAATAATAATAATAATAATAATAATAACAACAACATAATAATAATAATAATAAAGCAGCTTCAATTTGAGTGTCAAAAGTAATCAGGCAATTGAGATTGGCTGAGTAGTTTGATTGGTATGTCATTGGTAAGTAATGGAAAGCAATTGAAAACAGCGCTATGAAGTAATACCATTATTTCAGTGTCTACCAGTTTTAAACACTTTGGAATTACATCTTTCAAAATTACTTCAATAAAATTACAATCTATCAATCAATAAACTTCATAAAAGTGTGTGAAACTTCTAGTCAGCCTGAATTCTGACTAATCGGGGACACTTACCTTCCTCCCAATACCACAGTTTCTAAAAGATCTCTAGAAGGTAACGCATACAAAGTATTACACTTGATTTACATGAAAGGGTTCTCTAGCTAGTGGGTGCTTCTCTAAAAAGAGTTATAATTGATACAGTGCTATTTGAATGCCAGTGAGGAATGGTCATAAAAATGGAAGGTTAGCTTTGACTGTAGTTATGTATTTTATTGTTGGCAGGAAAACTGTTTGTGTGAGCTCTTTGTTTACGTGAACAATTACTTTTAGCAAAGGCCCTCAATGGCCTAAAATTTCTTGTTTAAAGTAATGGTGATTTAATACTACATGTGTATTAAAAAACAACGTCAATAATGCTTAGTAACCTGAAAGGTAACTTAAAGGGGGTGGGGTGGGTGCACACTATCCCATCAATGGCAGTGTGCAATAGTTAACAGCTTGTTTCAATATATAACATTCTATATATCAACCATACAGGCATGGCATTG